>JAIMZG010000708.1:0-84903 GCA_020466075.1 Colletotrichum coccodes
TTTTTTTTTTTCAGTCTACTGCCTGCTTGCCAACCGCCTCTACTTCCTCCGCCAGCAAGCAACCTCTGTCCACCAGCCCGTCAACATGGCTCGCGCAACACTCTGCGAGCTAGTGGCCACTCGCGTCCTCCGCCGCTTCCACGAGGCCAACCCGGGCTCCCAGGGCCTGCTCTTCCTCTCGCACATCCTCGTCGGCGGCTTCGACCCCTTCGAGGGCGCCCCGGAGGCCGTCGAGTTCGAAGGCCGCCGCCAGTGGGCCGTCCAGGAGCGCGGCGGCCTCGAGCGCAAGCTCACGGCCCTCGAGCTGGCCATCCTCTCCGAGAGCAAGACCTTCATCGGCTCGCCGGGCTGCCAGCGCGTCGTCAACGCCGTCTACGAGGGCCGCGTCATCTACACGCCGCTGTCTTTCGTCGACATACTCCCGGACCACTACAAGTACCGCCCCATCTCCCTCTACGACCCGCGCAAGGCGCCCATCCTGAACCACTACCGCCTCATCGTCCCGCGCTCCCGCAACTTCATCGAGTTCGTGCAGTTCCTGGTCCTCATGGTCCTCTACTTCCTCGCCATGCTCTACCGCCGGAGCAGCAACGAGGTGTTCGAGTTCTTGTTCTGCATCTACGCCGCGGGCTGGGTGCTCGACGAGCTCGCCGCCATCGTCGAGCACGGCTGGGAGGTGCACGCGCAGAACCTCTGGTCCTGGCTCGACGTCACCTTCTCCGCCATCTACGGCGCCTACGTGCTCGCGCGCATCTACGACGTCGGCGCCGGCCACTTCCCCGACGGCCACGGGCTGCACGTCCTCCCGCTCGCGGCGCCCATCCTGCTGACCCGCGTCGCCTTCAACATCGCCCCGGACAACATCGTGCTCATCTCGCTGCACGCCATGATGAAGGACTTCCTGCTGCTGTCGTTCCTCGCGTGCTGGTGCTTCATGGGCTTTTTGCTCGCGTTGCAGTGGCTCATCGACTCCAACGACAACTTCAACGAGACCCCCTCGTGGTTCACGATAGGCAAGTGGATGCTCTGGATCTGGTTCGGGCTCGACGGCACCGGCATCGAGGAGTCGGTGCAGTTCCACATCGTCATGGGCCCGGCCCTGATGATCGGCTTCGCGTTCCTGGGCAACACCCTGTTCCTGACGATCCTCGTCGCCATGCTCACCAACACCTTTTCAAAGATCATCGCCGACGAGACGGCCGAGGTGCAATTCCGCCGCGCCGTGCTGACGTTTGAGGGGGTCAAGAGCGACGCCATCTTTGCGTACCCGCCGCCCTTCAACGTCTTCGCCCTCGCGACGCTGCTGCCGCTGCGGTTCCTCGTCTCGGCGGAGACGTTCCACAAAGTCAACGTCGCCCTCATCCGCGCGCTGAACCTGCCGACGCTGCTGCTCATCAGCCTCTACGAGAGGCGGCAGTTCTCGCGGCGGTCGAGGGCGAGGACGGGCGGGTCGCTGCTGGCCTGGAAGTTCTCCGGGTTCTCGCCGCACGGGGATATCCAGGCCGTCTTCGAGACCGCGCCGCCGCCGGACGTGGCGGATTTCATCGAGGGGCTGGACAAGCTCGGGGACGAGGGGTCCGTGGCGGAGGAGGTCCTGCCCAGGCTCTCTATGGACCTGGGCCGGCCTGTTCGGTGGAGGTCGAGGTTACGAAACGGGGCCCAGGAGCACGACGACTGAGGTATATGGGACACGGCGTCGAGGGACGAGCCGTACGGGCGGCCCTTTATTAAAACTGTTGTAATACAAGACCCCTTCGTACACTAGACCCCGGAGCTTCGGACAATCCCATCAAAGCTTCCACACCTGCAGGTTGCGATACCGCGCGACGAGCGGCTGCATCTGCCTGAACCCGATCCTCCCGTCCCGAATCACCGGCCCCGTGGACTTGTCGTCGTAAAACTCAAAGATCGGCAAGCCGTTGATCGAGAACTTGACCTCGCGCTTGTCCTTGACGACCTCGACCTTGTAAAACGCGCCGGCAGCGTCGGGGACGGGCGGCAGCGGGTCGGCGCCCTGGGCCACCAGGTGGAACCCTGGCGACTTGCGCAGGTTGGCCAGGAGGAAGGCCCTCTCCTCGGGCCAGCGACGGCGGAAGTAGGACGCGTGCAGCGTGCGGATGTCGGAGGAGTGGTACTGCGGGTAGCTGCCGTTGCGCGGCTTAAGGGAGGGGTCGAAGATGGACCCCTTGCCGTCGTCGGCGGCCGCGGCGGCGCCGAAGAAGAACATTGCGAGGCCGGGCTCGTTGCGCGGGGAGAACTCCCAGGTGATGCGGATGCCGTCGGGGAACACCTCGGGCACCCAGTAGACGAAGTAGTCGGCCTCGTTGCCGGCGCCCGAGAGCTCGATGGCGGAGTCGACGGCGGTGACGTTGAGGGGGCCTTCGGCGACCCAGGTCGCGACGTCCGAGGTCGAGTTGAGGGGGTTGCTGTAGAGGAGCGTCTCTGCCACCGTCGAGGCCGCGAGGCCAAGCATTGGGAGGAAGGACCGCATTTCGGCAACGTATCTTAAAAGGGAGTGTGTGTGTGTGTGTGTGTGAATGGGCTTTGATGACCTCGGCGAGGGGGTGAGGAGGTTGATTGACGGCACCCAGCGCGATTGTCTTGATTTGAGAGACAATGGAGACAACGGAGGCTATATAGCAAACTCTGAGTGGACTGCTACAGTCTCTTTATATTAATTTGAAAGCCAACGATGAACCTGTAAGCGCATCACTGACTCTGCAACGGGTTGATGCTACACCGAGATCCCCGAGTCCGGGGAGGGGTCCCACGGCAGTGGAGAACGTGGGAGGTTGACAGACGCACGGTCTAGACTGAGAGGGGAAACTCGCCGCAAGCTCGCGCCAATGTTGCCATCCAAAAGACAAAAGGTGTGATTAATCTAAGCAAACCTTTAAACAGGAATCTGGGCCGCTGGGAATGCACGGATGGCGGGTGACATCCGGAATGCTTATCCCATTTCGCTTCTCCAGCCCTGCATCGCGCGATGTTGAGCTTTTGTGAATGGCCTCCCAGAGAGAGCGCCATCGTGAAACCCGCACCTCGATCCTCTGGGCTGGAAGGCCGGTCCCGGTGGGTTGGGACGTTGCGACTCCGGTGCTGCAGTGCAGAGAGAGAGACTTCCACCAATTGAAGGGTGGAGATCAGCGTCGCATCCGGTAAATGAGCCTAAGCATGGATTCGTGAGGGGATTTAGATGATGGCCTCCTTGGCAGTCGTACTCGTGGAATGGCTTTCGTTGAATTTTCGTGGCGTGACATCGGATGGCAGCGACAACAAGATGGCGCCGGCCGGACCGGAGCGTTACAGTTCTGATGGAAAGACGCGCCGGCGCCGGGCTTCTCCACGATGGACCCTCCCTCTCTGTGCTGGCAACAAACTAACGCCTCGCCCATTCCTCGTGAGAGCAGGTGTTCCACATGGCGCAGCCTTCGCCTTCTAGGTGATCACCAAATTCTGGAGACCCTGCAGCACGACGCTCCCTCTCCCAGCACACCCAACGTCCAGAATGCCCCCGCTGTCGTGAAAATATTTGTTTGGCCAAGGACGCGGAATCTGGTTTTCGAGGTGTATAATGGGCCTGTAGCTGACGATACTGGCAGCCCTGTTTTTCAGTCTGGGGACGCGTTGATTCTTTTGGCACTGGGCCCGAACTCCATCGCGGAGCAGCTCACTCAGCTTCAAGAGGTTGTTCAATTCGAATAGACTGACTGGTAAACCAGAGTGCTTCTATCATCCGGCATCAACTACTACATAGGGTATACTACCTCGAAACGGGACATGGCTCTCCTACTATTCCATATGGGCCCGAATTCGCCTAATCTTGATCTTGGCCAGCTCGTTGGGAGACACGTTCGGTCCAAACGTCAAGTTCTTTGGTCTTCCTTCCTGGGGGTTGACAAGCTTAAAGTCGAAGTGCCGAATCATGTAGCATAAGATGGCTTTGTTCTCAATCGTAGATACCCAACGCTATTGCTTGTAAGTATATAGGCCGAAATGAGGGCTCGTGGTTTCAGTGTTTTCAGATGGGACACATGAAAATCGAGCGAAGAAACAGAAAGAAAAAAGGGGGGAGATAGGTATGTAGCACTTACGCCGGGGCATACGTGTCGACCTGGCTACGTTAGATGCTGGCTCCCATACTATTCGTCTGGGGTCGAATCGAAATCACTTACCAACGCCAAAATGCAACGACTTCTCAGTCGAGGTTGCATACTGATAGTTGTACTTATTCTCCGAGCTTGACCGCAGCTTTTCGAAACGGAACGCATCGTACTCCTGAGGATTTGGCCATACTTGTGGATCTTGGGAAACTTGAGACGACGGAATCGTGATAACAGTGCCTTTGGGCAAGTGAAGCCCGTTGGACAGAACAATACCATCGTCCGCAGTGATTATCCGATCAAAGGTAGCTAATGATTTCGGGTTAGCCTCGTTCCACGGCCCACTGTCTTGTTCAGTGACAGGGCCTCTTACAGTAGGATGGTGGGTTCATTCTTTGAGATTCTTTCATGAAGCTGTCGAGTTTCCCCAAGTCGCGGAAACAGTCTTTTGTAAGCTTTCCTTGATACTCATCCCACATTTTGTTAACCTCATCACGTAACGGCCCAATAATCTCCGGCATAGCGGCCAAGTCGTATATCATGTGGATTCCGGCAATGTTCGTCGTGTGGATCCCTGCCAGCATGATGATCATTAGCTGTTCAGCCTGACGGCTGAACGTAGGGACTACCGCCTCCCGGCGAGAAGATTCCATAACGAATTGTATAAAGTCTTGTTGGGGCTCTGAACGCTTTTGACATTGTCCAAGCGACGACGCCCTCTTTTCCATGATGGGGGTGATCAGTCTTCTTGCCTTGATTAAAAGGAAGATGACGCGTTGCACCTCACGCAACAGTGGGAGCCGGAGCAGTCTAAAAGCCGCTGGTGTCCTTCGGAGCTTCCGTGCTGCTCGGAAGACGTTGTCCGGAAAGGCAATGATGCTTTGCAACCAATCTTCCCGACGATTCAGCTCGGGGCCGAAGAACAGACGCCCTGTTATAAAGCCGACGACCCTGGAATACACATCACCAATCTGGATCTCAGCCCAAACTGTATCATAGGTCAACTTTAGTCCCTGCTGGAAAATTTTCTCTAAGAAGAAACATGTGATTTTGCTTACCGCCGATTTCCGAAGGAAGGCAAGTTCGTGTGCCATGTTCCAATTCCTCCAAGATGTCCGGCATCAGATCCTCTAAAACAAAATTCGCGCATTAGTTGCCAACAAAAGAAGATATCACTTGCAGTAGAAGGGTGTGATAAAAGCTTACTTAGTCTAGGAGTCATCATAGATTTCAAAGCATGGATTGGAGCGCGACCGCTGAAGTCAATGAACTTGTGCTTTCCCTGGACGGCCTTGACCAACGCGTTATAAGTGAGCTGAGTAACTCCAGCCTCTCAGGCCTGAAAGTACGTACATTCTCAGCACCAAAGTAGAAGCTGACCTTCTCGTCAGTCATGTTCTTGAGTTCGCCGAGGAAGTCAGGTGACAGGACGACCACATAGCCCTCTGGGCCCCAAAGCTGGTACGCGCCATGTCGGAACTGAGCAAAAGAAGAGTCAGAAGCTATCCTGTGCAATAATCCGAATCGTACCTTTTTGTAACCTTCTTCCATAAACTTGAGATAATTGCGCTGCCATTCGCGTGAAGCTTGGCCATAATCGTTACCGACAAGATTCAAAACAGGTAGATCAAGCTTCGCTTTTCGACTGAGGCGAGACGCTATAAAGAGGTATAGCGATATGCCTGCGGTTGGAAGGAGAATTAAGGCAGCGATACCAAAAAGCAACGAGTAGGCATCAAGCCTCGGCAAACCAGAGGCAAGTGGCCAGAAAACCATTATCGAAAACGAATAGGTGTTTGATCGGTGGGTTTTCAGGATTCTATGAGAAGCCGGTTTCTACTCGGCCAAACGTATTTTCAATATTTATATGCAACGATGGCAGGAGAAATCGCTTCGAAAAAGCATCCATTGACAGCGATACAACGTTGCGCACGGTGGGCAAACCTTTGGATACATGCCGAACCTTTGGATACATGCCGAAGTTGAAACCCGAGGGTTCATCACGTCGCATTCGACTAGTGAACTCTATCCCAAAGAGATAGATATCGTGGCGGCTATGTGAAACGACTGAGCCGCAATCGATAGCTCACCGTCTCGAATCTCCCAGCTAGAGTTTAGGTCTAACGCAAGCGGATTACAATTCACCCTGCTCTCGTTCACCGCTTCCGAATTAAGTTCAATGCCTCACTTCGATAGATCTCTGTTCTCTACTGCATCGTGTGCCAAGACGGTGCACTGTCCTTTCTTGGCAACATGAAACCTTTAGAAAACAAGCCTAGAACAACGATAAGATACGACAAGTCCCATATAAGAGGCCGGACATCTTTCTCATGGTGGCCTTTGTTATGGGAGACTTCGCGCCATCTTCGTCTTCAAAATGTCTCCAATTGCCTTTGGAATATCTCGCTCGGGGATTCTCCATGGTTGCGTGCTCTACTTTTTTGGACGACAGCGATTCCCCTTTGGCGCTACAATTCTTTTTAGCCAATTCGTAGGGCTTACGGTACATACATGGCTGCATCAGACATGCTTGTTTCTTTGGTTCACTTCCTGGGTTACATGGTTTATCCGCCGGAGGTACCAATACAAGTATTTGGTAGGGACCTCCTAATTCTATCAGATCTATACGCAGTGCGATTGAAGCCTTGTCTTACGAGCTTACTGCCCTAGTCTCCCGGCCTTCCTCACAATATTTTGCTGGGCCACCTTCCACTTCTTTGGAAGACAAAATCCGGACTGCCATCAGATGTTCATATTCAAGTCGTCATATCTCTTCTTGCGGATGCCTATAGCATGCGTACGCATGGCGTGTTCTATCTGGAGTAAGTTATGTCACATTGTCGCCAGGCTTTGGAATTGTTCCTATCGCGATACCGCCCCAATTCTCCTCTTAATCCATTCACAAGCTTCCGCTGCTGCTTGTGTTTCGTCTCCTCGGCAAACACCTCTTGGACACGCATGCACTGACAGCACAAGTTTGTACCCTGTTCAAAGTGAGCCTTTCATGGTAGTAATGTCGCCTGAGGCGATCCAGCAAGCATCGGTTCGCCTTGGCAAGCATACTCCTGCGTATTCAAAGTACGCACCAGTCGTTGGCAGAAGCTCCATGGTTATGTCTAATGGCCTGCCGTGGAAAGAGATCAGAGCCATGTACAATCCCCTGTTCTCTCACACTCGACTCCAACGCTTCGTTCCTGCCATGGTTCAAGAGGGCTTGATACTGGCCGAGAGGCTGGGCAATGCTGCCAGTTCCAACGTTCGGGTTGGAAGCCTGGAGACAGTCCTTTCTGACGCATTGACGGACATCATCGGCCAAGTTGTTTTGGGAAACTCCTTGCAAACCCAGACGACCATCACAAACCTCAAAACAACGTTGGCCGATCTAAGCTGGCTAATATCTACCAACCGTTTCGCGTCATACCTTGCAAAGCACAACATTGGCACCGGACGCCTAGTCAACCAAATGGCCGCAGAGTCTTCTGAGCAAGTCAGAAAGCGTATCACTGAACGCTTGTCATCCCTTGAAAGCTGCAGAGACTGGGAGAAACGCCAGTCCGACTGGAGAAAAAGCAGCGTATCTGTTGTGGACGCCCTGCTAACTGAGCAGTTGACCCAAGATGGAGGCCGCTCGCGTATAGACGAAACTTCCTTGACCGAAAAGTGAGTCTTGACTTTTTTCTGTCACACAAAACTAACATCCACAGCATCAAAAACATAATCTTCGCCGGAATCGATACCAGTGCCTCTGTCCTTACAGTGAGAAACTCGCTCTTCTGTGCTCATCATTCTCGATAGAACCTGATTTCGAGCAATCTTTAGCACGCTCTCTATGAGCTATCACGCAACGCGAATGCACTTGAGCGCCTGCGGCGAGAGCACACCGAAGTCTTTGGGAGCAGCTTGTCCGAAACACCAACCGAGGTTATGAATTCGCCTCACAAGCTGAACAAGCTGGTGTTCACGACCGCTGTGTTGAAGGAAGTCATGCGCTTATACACTCCTGCTGGCTCGACACGCATGGGCGAAAAAGGGTACGAGAAGCATGTGTCCAAGCAGGACATTGCCCTGCTTCTGCCCGCCTTCCCCTATCCCCCGTCTTTTTCAGGGTCACTTTTATGTATAAACTAACCGTCCGCCAACGCAGGCACCACCTGTACCTCAATGCCTCCGGCGCCAGGTTTTCGACAGAGGGCTGTATGGTCTACCTGGCTGGCCCCGCGCTTCATCGTGACCCTACCTATTTCCCCATGCCCGGCGAGTTTCACCCCGATCGGTTTCTACCGGGAGGCCGCTCGATGTTTCCTCCAGTTCCGAATCATGCCTACAGACCATTCGAACTGGGTCCAAGAGGATGCCTTGGCCAAGACCTCGCCCTGCTTGAGTTGAAAATATTGCTCGTCCTCCTCATCCGCAAGTTCGACTTCGAACCAGACTACCAAGGTAGCTTGAGCCCCTCGAATGGGATCCCAGGATATGGGGAGCGTGCCTACCAGGCCATGTTCACAACAGCAAAGCCTAAAGACGGAGTACCGGTCTGGGTCCGGTATAGTACACCAAGCCAGAGCATGTAGACAAAGAGATTCATCGGTTACCTTCGCATCTAGTCCAATAAAAAAAGCTTAGAAATTTTCCTTAGTAGCCTAAACTGTTCGGCTTTTTCATGTCTTCTAGCAGCCTGTATAATACTGCAGGAGAAGGATATAGGCGGTGTCAGCTATTCATTCCCATGATTGAGGTTCATGCCAGACGCTATCTACTATGGTTATCACCTTCGTATTAGATGGAGGTGTTTTCAGAAGACAGGAGGCAGCGTTGTGCCGGTTAGACGCCATTAGTAGTAGCGGCTAAGACTTGATCTTGCCAATTGGCCGCAGATTCTGGAACAAACATGTGCGACGACAGCGAAATTGTTTGGCGGTCCCGACGGAAGCCTTACTAAGCCAAAGTTGATTTGACTCTCTTGTTTCTTCTTGGTACTATCGCCTGCGCGTCACGGTACGCTTTCGGTTGACGAAAAGTCACCAAATGATATCGGTCTCCTCGTTGGGCGTGTTGGGCTGTATAGGTGGCCATCTCATCACTTCATCTAGATCCCGACTTGAGGGAGCTGTTTCTTTGACGCGATTCTTCCTTGCTTTTCTTCAGATGCATTCGAGGCTGTTATTTATGGCCGATTTGCTACGGATGAGCGTGAGCCATGGTCACAGTAACCAGCAACCTTCCCAACGGCACGCCTCTATATCGTAGCACTTAGGCGAGCATATCCACTTGGAGTAGACAGTGAATCTACACAGTCTGGCACGTGCTACTAAAGCGGACATGAGGTGCGGAGATCGCCCATATCTCTCTCAATCACGTTCCATGCATGGGCTGTTTTACCAACACGGCAAGCTTTCTCGATCCTTTGGGGCTGGAGAAGATACCCTTGACCTTCACAGCTTCGTCGTCTCTGATTCCGAGTAATTTCTATAGTCCTTTACCGATTGCTCAAGTTCGAATAACATTTTCCCGCTTTCGATTACCCCACCCGTTGGACGTCTTGCAACCCCTCTGCTCTGTTCTTTCTGTGCGGAAGTAGCAACGGCACGGAAACTAGCCTTGCACAGCACTCGGGTGGCCGGAGTTTAAAGAATTCTATCGAGTCTGGCTAACCCAAGGTTGGTGATGCAGAAAAACCGCTCCTGGTCTGAATCGGGAGTAAGTGCCAGCTAGAGGAGACGCGACCAGGCGGGTGACCAAGACTTCCAACATCCCCAAAAGAGAGAGACAGACGCCCTGTTCCTTCAGAGCCAAAGTCTAACTGCCTAACTGAAAGCTTCCCGATCCCTCAGGATCCGGGTCGACTCGTCTCAGACCCAGCCTGGGGCACCTACCAAGCAGTCACTTCGGTGCCTGCATCTCAGGCCTCCAGCAGGGTCCCGCGTCGCGTGCGGAGGCAGCACTTTAGGAAACGAAGCATGGCGTTTCAGGCGCCATCCCAACCGATCCGCCGGGAATCCTCGGGCGGCCTCGGCAGCGTTTGCGCTCCTCCAGAATCATCGAGAGGAGGGAGGAGGGGTGGGAGGCCACCAGCGTCGTGTAGTGTTCATCGGGCCTCTAACACTTCAACCAGGATGTGAATGGAAAGCCCTGGTCTTCATCGCCCGGGGCCCGAGGCCCCTTTGCTGACGCTGAAGGGAGGCCGTCTTCCGCGAGGCTTGCCTTCCCAGCCCTTCCTTAACAATGTCGGCGGCACCAGTGGCACGAGGCCGTTGAAACGACTGCCTCCAGCTGTCGACCAAGGCGATGCACGCCCCTTTTGCGACAGAGATACTGTCGAGGGCAGCAGAGGTGGACGTCGATTGATGCGGGTCGCAAATGAATGGGCGCTGCGCAATGGCCTTTCAGAGGGAATACTACTGTCCACCTTTTCCACGTCCACTTCATGTGAACTCGAGCGGCGTTAGGAAACATCATGAGTGCCCCAGGGGCACTCGGCATCAACATCAGAGGCCAGACGTGTAGCGCATCTCATCCTCTGTGTGAGCATTAGCAGATGATACTCTCGAGGACGTGGCATATATAAACATTCGATCCGCTGAGGCGTCCTCGTACGCAGTCGAGACACGCAAGTCCTCTCTCATCTTCTTATATTCAGGCAACCGTATATGCCGTCCAGAGACCCTCCGCATCGCCCGTCTCAACTCCAGTCTGTCTTTGCATCGCCTCTTTGAACGGGCACACACATACCAACGCCCTCACAACCTTCCCGCCCCCGGTGGCATCCGGATCCCCAAAGACGCCATCCCCGCCGCGGACCCGGCTCCCGGCGCCCGCACGGCAACCTCATCGACCCTTCCCTTCTGCAGACTGAACCCCGGCGTAACCCACCCGCCGCAACTACACCGGAATCCCCTCCAGCTATACCTCCCGACGGCGGCGCCGCACTTGCCGTTTGGACAACACAAGCGCCCCTCGAGCGCCCCCTTCTCCAACTCGGCCCTCATCCAGCTCAACGGCTCAACAAACACATGCCCGCACGGCTGGCCCCTCGCCTGACCCTGCGCGTCGGCCTCGTGCTCCAACACGAACCGCGGCGTCGCCAGCGTCTTGCGACACTTCTTGCACCGCATCTCCATGCCCTTGCCCCGCATCGCCTCTTCCTTGCTCGTCTCCTCGTCCTCGAACCGCAGTCGACTGGGCGCCTGCCCCGCAGCGAGGCTCTCGTCAATCTCCCTCTGGAAGTCCCACCGCTGGTAAACCGGATGCGACTCGACATTTTCGGGACACCCCATGGCCCACCACATCTCGAGCTGCTCGATGAAGCCCGGGTTCGGCTCGGCGATCTCGCGCGTGTTGCGGACCCACTTGACCGCGGCGGCGACGGCCGCTGCGGCGTCATCGGGTTTTGAGGAAGCGGGGGAGGTTGCCTTCCGCGCGGCGGCGGCGGAGGCCTCGGAACGGCCGAAGCGCGAGGGGTATTTCCAGAGGAGGTAGGCGACGACGGCCGTGACGGAGCGGGACTTGCCCATGGCGCAGTGGACATACACGGCGCCGGGGGTCTTGGTGTCTGGATTCTCGTCTGCGGTGCCGAGGTTCAGGTCCCTGAACAGGGGTACGGCGGTGATGGCATCCGGGTCAGTCGGTGCTGCTGCCTTTGCCTCGGATTCGGACTCGGACGGAGTCTCATCGTCCTTCTCGACAGCCTCCTTCAACCGCTTTACCTTCTCCTGGAAGTTCTTCTCCTTCTGGGCCTCTTCCTCGGGGCCTCCCGCGTTCTTCTTGCGGCGGACATAGTCCTGGGGGTACAGCGCCTCGTCAATGAAGCGCACGGCCTTGGGCAGGTGGACAAGGATGTCGGCATCCTCTACGTCGTCGACGTCGATGACCATGTGCTTGTAACTCTTGCCGTAGTTCTCCCAGGTGTCGGTCTCGCTCTTGAGGCCTGCCGGATCGAAGCGCACGACGGAGAGGATATGCGTGATGTTACGCTCCTTGAGGGCCGACGGGCGGCGCAAGGCCCAGATGCTGTGACGGTCAGTCTCACGTCGCAACTCAACAGGCGGATGAGATTATTGGACGAGGGCAAGCAAGATGTGACCAGTGTGTCGGAAACTCACCCCCCGACAAACAACTCCTCCTTCCCGTCAACACGGTTCATCGCCATCTCGACGCAGCTCTTTCGCAGCAGCCGTCGCAGCTCTTCAGAGTGCTCGATGCCGTCAGACTCGCCCTCGTAAATCTCCAGCACGTTGGTACCCGCCTGTTCCGCCTTCTGCTCTCCAGCCGGCAAGAGTTTCGACTCGATATCTTTCAACCGCTTCGTCACGTCCTCGTCTGACACTTGGCCACGAACCATGCGAACAGCTGAGAGGGAAGATGGGGTGGGTGAGGGCCGGTATTCTTCACAGGCACATGAGCGTAGACGATAGACCTAGTGAGTAAGTTGACCAAGTAAAAGGTGCTGACGGCAGGTTTCGGCCCGTCTCGGCTCCTCGATGCTAAACACGCCTGACCCGGAGGCGGTGGCTGGCGAGTAGTGCACAAGCAAGGTAGTGAAGGGAGATGACGCAGTTGAACAGGTCTCCCGGCCGAAAGAAGTTGCGTTAGGTTTGCCCAAAAATGCATGCTCTTGAAGTTATTAGCCCATCAAGAACCCGTGCCCCCACTTTTAAATATTCGTTTCACCGTACCGCGGTACGTACCCGCCTCCCATCATCCGAATTCCAGGGACTGATTTTAGGGACTAGGGGCCCTTTGGGACTTTGGTGGGAAGGGCCGTGTTCGCGTTTTCCCCCTCGTTTGCCCCTCATCACCGTCTCCCCCGAGCTCCTGTTCCTCTCTTCCAAATCTGGAATTAATTCCAATCTTGTGCTTTTCCCGACACCCCCCTCCCTTCGCCACAGCACCTTTACAACACGTGTGGCTTGTAGGGCTGCTATCATGTGACACCTGGCCGCCTCTCTTCGCCTGGTACTCGCCTCTTTCTGGCTGCCGCGTCGCATTGCTTGAGGTGGCGTCGTTGTTATCTTGTCAAGTCCTGTAGGTACTCGAACTGCACGGCTAGTCTTGCTGCAGAACAGGAGAGGGAGATTACTTCTCGTCGAGGGTCGGCGTCGTAGGAAGACTTTACCATATGCCGCCCGTCGTAGTCTTTGCGGGAACTGTCACGTATAAAATTGTCGGAATGAGTCAAAACATCTTGGTTTAGAATATTATTGACTTGTCCTACGTTCGAAGTCTTTCTTTTGCTCTCTCCTGTCCAGCCTGTTTGTCCCCGACCTTTTGCAAAACATAACGCCAGCCAGCCAGCCGGCTCACCACGGATCGTGCTGTTTCTTCTCTAATGCTATCATGTCATCGTGTCGTTTCCCCCATCTCTGGCCCGACAACACCTGGTATACCCTCCAAAAGAAATGTGCGCGACTGACAACATGCATGACTATGTATCCGGTGCCTGAAAGCTCCCATTTGCAACAACCCATACTCCTTAAGCTCAAAGAACAAAACAAAAAATATCATGGACGCTTTCCAATGGCCAACCCGTCAACCAGCGAATGCGGTCCATGCGCTCGAGGAAGCTGCTTTTGAATTTTGATTTGCCCATGGCACTGGTGAGGAGACCCCCAACCAGGGCAATGGGCGGGTATTTCCTTTCCCGTTCTCATCTCAGTGGAGCCGAAACAAAATCAACCATGTAGGCGCCTCAGGGGCGCTCTTCTGGCCCGCCAAATCCTTCAAGCCGAACCGCCGCTTCGACGGACCGTCGGGTGTTCGTATTGCCTCGGACCAATATCCTCCAGCTTGTCGCATACGCCTAGTCGTGTCGCTGCCGGACTCTCGACGGCAGTGCAGACGAGGGCTCAGGAATGAGCTCAACAAGTCGGGCTACCGACTTGACCGGTTGTTGGTCCGGCCCGTCACCTCGGGGTCGGGTCCTCGTCCAGCATACAGGCGTTCTCCAGCATGTTTGTCCACTTGCCGCTTGTTCCCGCGTGGCTGTGCTTGAGATGTTGTCGGAAGTGGTCCGCACGGAAAAACTTCTTACTGCTGTTGCACTCCCGGAACTTGTGCACTTCTTGGAGATGGCGGATGCGCTCCTCCCAGTCTTGATCGGTGGCGTGACGCGGCGCCGAGGCACCAGGCCACGGCCATTCCGGGGAAACTCCTCGCCACAGTAGCCGCAGGTGTCTGCTTCTCCAGGACGGTTGGTGCTGTCATGGAATGCTCGGTCATAATGGCTCAGCGCCGAACAGCTCCAGCTGTGCCTACGTACATGGAGGCTGTTCTGATGGCGCTCCGCCTCGTTCTTGTTCTTGAAGCGGTTCCCGCAGAACGAGCATTCGTATTGCTTCTCTGCCTCGTGAGCCCTATGCGATGTTAATCAATGACCCCTGATGGGGTAGCACATTTGAACTTACGCCAACTCTTCAGCGGTTTCGAACTTCTTTGGCTTCTTGGGACAGCAGTCACACATGAAGAACCCCGAAATCTTGGTGCCACCAGGCTTGCTCACCTCAGTGAGTTTGCGGGGAGAAGCGAGAGGCCGGCTCTCGCTGATTGTCCGCTGATGGGGTGCGCGGGAAAGAGAACCACGCGGCGAGGGATTCAGCGAGAGCGATGCGCTGTACGGAGAGCTGCAGCTGGGGTCCGTAGCGCCCGGGGAGATGCCTCCTGGGGACAAGCCGCCAGGAGATACTCGACCGTACGACGAGCCCATGCTGGCAATGCTTCCGGTGAGCAAGGATAAGTTGGAGCTGTACGAGCCGGCACGCCCCGCTGACGAAACGGAAGAAACGGAACCCTGTGGAATCACGCTCAGACGGGGCGTGGGCGAGCCCCTCTGGTTTCCGTCGCGGCGACGTAACAAGTCGCCCTGGGTCGTGAAACCAAGGGGAACGCTGTCGTCCGGGTCGGCGGAGGCGCGTCGCTTCGTTCCAACACCGTCATAATGGGCTCGCGTGGAATCCTCGATGCGCAATCTCTTCATCGAGTTGGTCTCCTCGATTTCCATGTCCTCCACCTCGTACCCATGCGAAGATGCATCATCGCTGTTGTTCCTTCTGGATCGCATGGGTGGTGACCGGTCAAGGTCCGAGACCGAACGAGGTGACCGATAATCAAGGCCCAAGTAAAGGCTTCCGGGGGATGGCGAGACGGCGGAATGGGGTGTTTGGGTGTATCTGTCGGGCGAGTCCAGCAAATTCGACGTCTTCAGATGGAAGGGCAGGTTTGTGGGTACGGACAGCGGAGGTACACGTTGGTCGCTAGACATTCTCCTCGAGAAAGGGTCCGTGGCGGATGCGCTCGAGGCACTCAGAAGGGATACGGACGGCTTGTTGTCGAAAGTCTTCGATGGGTCCAGCTTCTTCTTCATGTCGGTGAAGGCATCGGCGCTGGACTGGAACTGGAACTTGTTGTGATGCAAGCCAAACCCGGCCGAGATACTCGGCAGGGAGCATTCGGACCTAAAAGACAGTCAAGTTAGATTTGCGGAAACACAAACTGGACCAATCCCTAAACGACGAAAGTTCCCCAAGTGACCTACCTCGTTGAGGCCGAGGCCGAACCCATGCTAGCATATCCTTCGTCTCTTTCGTGCCTATATCCAGCTCTCTTATAATTCGGTCTATCATCCAAGCTTCCTATACTGTCGTGATAGCTGTGTTCCCTAGGGCTGTAGGATGAGGGATCGCGGTGGTACTGTCTAGGCTCATGAGGATGCATGTGGCCTTGTTCCAAGGGGAATCGCGGAGGAGGCAAGGGCGGAGGTGCGTTGATTCTGTCCGTGGAGCCGGGAATAGAGACAGCGACCGAGGAAGAGTACATGCTGAAAGGGTCGGACCGATCCGAGGTCCTGGGGTTCGAGGAATCTATAAGGATGCTCGGAAGGCCTGCGGGCTCCCTGTATCGTGAAGGTGCCTCCATAACGTCGGCGGATGTATGTGCAAAGCCAGCTGAGGCTTACGACAAATGCAGCTGAAATGGAGCGCCACCAAAAGTTTATAGTGACGGAAGCACGGGCGCATGAGTAATAGACCGGAGAATCGTTTCTTTCGGATCGCGATGGGATACGAGATGCGTCCGAGGCCAAGAGTGGTCGTCTCGTCGGAGGCCGCAGGTGGCGATGACAATCGGGCTCGCCGTTGGGTGGTGACGGGGGTCAATGCAGGTCAAGAATGTCGGTCTCTCTCCTTTCCTTGTTCTTTTCGTCGCTCCTCACGCAGCGGTCGAAGCGAGAAGAGGGATTGGAATAAAAAGACGAGACTAGACGGAGATACCGTTTAAATCGCAATGTTCGATGGGGCGGGGGCCGGCTAGTTGTGTGCAGCCGAGTACGAGTGTCCGGCGGTCTAATCGCGGGGGACAAGCAGAAACAATGCAGGTCCGGACGGCGTCGAGAAGCGCTCAGAGCAAAGGTCGTCGTCCTGGGAAGAAGAGTGGCCGGAGATGGGGTGGGTAGAGTTTGGTGGGTGTCAGTCGTGCCAGTCTTGGTTAGTCGTGGGGGGGGGGGGGGGAGGGAGACGACAGCTGAAAGAAGAGGCGATGTGTAACGGCGTTGTTGAACGACCCCAGGAGACCGAGACTTCTAAGGCCGAAGGAGGCGACAAGGTATCTTTATGAGGACGGGGAGAGCGAGTGGAGAGACGATGAGCGACAGTATAACCTGGAAGAGGAGAAGAAGGGGGTGGGAGGCTGTCGGCAGCAGCAAGCGAAGTACAAAGGCCAGCCCAGCGGCAGCGGTAGGGAGTGGTAGCGGTAGCGGTGCGGTAGGGTTCCTTGGGTAGCGGGCCAGGATGCAGAAAAAGGTACATTCATTTATCCACAAGCAGCTGCAACCCGGCGCAACGAATCCTGGATGGATTGGTTTTCTCTCAGTCCCCCCCTAAGCCTAGGCCCAAGCTTGCCCAGGACTGGAAGACAGGCAGGCCAGGGCAGACAAGAAGGTGGAGTCCAAAGGGGACGGGGACAGGGACAGGGGCCAGGGAGAAGGATGGCCCAGTTACGGGGACGGAGATGGAGAACGGGTCCGGGGCGGGGAGGGGAGGGGGGTGAATCTTGGAGAGAAGGAGAGAGTGTGCGTGAGAGAACGGGACGCTTGTCGGCGAGGAGCCCTAAAAGGAATAGGATGCGGAAGGACTGACTAGCAGCACGCCAGGGAGCACGACGGTTGGCGTGTGGCTGTTTCTTATGGCCCTTCCCTCTTCTCGTTTTGATTAGTGCGATGCAAGCATACACGCAGCAGCAATGCAGCCCTGTCTGTCAATTTTCTGCTATTTTCCTCAAGTCGGGGGGGAGGGGGTGGGTGGTGCTATTCGTTGCTGGCTCGGATCAAGTCTTTGAGGAGCACACGAGACGGAGGTGAGAATGGGTTTGCTGATAGTAGTGCAACGCGACCCAGGTCACTCAGGTGTGCCGAGGTAGCACCAAAGAATGTATCGAAGCCTGCGTTGAATCGGGAGGGTGGGGTATGGGAGAGTATGGTCATGAATGCGTCAAGCGGACGGAGAGGGAATGCCCCGGGTCGAGGTCGAACGAGGTGCGGATCGTGAGGTGTCTTTCCCGGACGATAGTCGGAGTGGTGTGGGTAACAAGACGGCGGTGACGGGCGTGGCAGACGGCGCCGAAGTTGTTTCTTTTGCTTGATGTTGCCAACCAAGGACCTTTCTTTGTGAGACTCCGACGCCTCGACAAAGAGATGTCCGTGTGGGAAGAGGAGGCAGAGCTTGGGTACAATGCTACAAAAACAAAAAAGGATTGGACAAAAGAAGACCAGAATGGGATTGTGTTGTGTCTGTCTGAGGTATGCGTGCTGGCCAAGTGTCGGGACCTTGGGCCGAAGACGACAATGGTGCGTCGGTCGAGCTTTCAGGCGGACCCAATGCACAATTGTGAGGAACTCAAAAAGGAAGAGGAAAATGATGTCAATTTGAATGAGCATTAAGCATGGAGGACGCCGAGAAGAGGTTGGCAAGGTCCCTCAAAGCGGCTACCTGATGCTGGTGCAGAGAAGGCAGGCAGAAGTATTGCTGCCTTTTGGTACCTCGTCGTTGACGAAGTCGCGCATGTGGGTTGGCGTGAGAAACATCTGCAAGGCAGGCACGGCGCAATGCTATAAGACAGGCATGGCAGGTACGAGGTGTTGCCCGGAAGAGGAGCCACGAGAAGCAAAGGGGGGTTTAAAGGAGAAGGAGAAGAAAAAGGGAAGGGGAAAGGGACTTTGGATGCTCGTCGGGATGAGTGCCAAGCGCTCAATCCTATCTTGTCGTAGGCATCGTTAAAAAAAAAGCATCTTGGCCAGCCAGCCTTACAGAACACCACGATGCAAGTACTCACCAGCACTGTGTTGTACGGATAGATACTTGGTCCTGCTGAAGTAAGTGCCCTTGCTCATTCTGGAAAGCACAGACATGTCACCATCCATCATCCTCAGTCAGATGAGGCACTTTCTTCTCAGCTCACCGGACATAAATTGCCTGCGCCCTGGATTTACACAAGACGCACGGTCAACCCCGATCGGGTTTCTTGGGTCGGTATCCCGCTTCACCATGCCCACAGGCGAGTCGAGCAACACAGCATTCCTTCTGTTTGCCGTGAGTTGTACGTGCCTCACGCCCGTGGACATGGAGGTCGAGGACGCCCTATCAGGCTCGATAGGGCCACGGAGACCGGGTGGGAGAGGGGAGAGATGGCGGGAGCAGGGGCCGACAAGGCAATGACCAAGTCAAGACCGAGAGAAACCACCACGCCCACCAGCGCATTCCCTACCCTCCAGTGGTCAGCGAGGTGGAACCCTCTCATGTTGTTTCTGTCACTCATCCCGCCCACCCTCTCACAGCTCTCACTCGCCTTGCGGCCACAAACATCATCGATCCTATGGATGCGAGGCCGCTACGCGTACACATGAATAATAACCCATCTCACTCACTACTACTGTAGTAAGGAGAGCATGAGCGCGAGAGGGCGTGGGCAAGAGCACGATCAAAGGGGTGTTGAATATGAGGCGCCCCACACTTGGTCTGTTGCCCCACATCGAGCATGGGGCGTGTTCCTCACGGGTAATCATTACCTGCACGCCTCTCCCCGTCGATGGAGGGGTGGCATGAGCGTTGAGGTGGGGTGTCATCTAGCCCTGCTGGCCTTGCACCCTGCCTCCCACTACGGGAAGGCAAGAACGAGGGTGGGATTGGGCACTTGACGGATACCTCCCGTCCCTGCCTACTCGGGACTCCAAAAACCTCAGACCTCAGGCTGAACAAGGCCCGTGGCACACTGCGAACTGCAAGTCTAGGCGACAACACACACACACACACACACACACACCCTCTCCCTCCCTCTCTGTCTTCCACACACTTTGATGACATTTGGGCAGATTTAGCAAGGCCAACAGTCAACAAGTACGTACCGAGCTTCCACCATATCTTCCACGACGTCCAAAGGCATGCGAGGGTCTCAGTCGCAGTCGAGCCAAAGTGCGGTGTCATTCCAACCAATACCACGACTTGACTCCACAATCTCATCCAGCACCTCGCTCTCACTCAGCTCAGCTCACCTCTCACCTTACGCCGTACCTTAACTGCACTTCGGGCCCTCGATCCTAGAATCTAGTCAAGTCCGCAAAGTAGCCCAGCCCGGTTCTGTCCCGTCGTCCGGCTGTGGCCGTGTCTCTCCCGCGATGTCTCGCTAGCCCCTGTTGCTCGCCCGGCTGCTACGACATGACACCGGCGAGGCAAACATCATCACTCACAAAATCTATGATGTGGTCTACCCACCTCCTCAGTCTTGACCACACCCAACCGATGGCTTGCTCGACTCGAGCCGCCTCCACATGGACATGGATCCAGAGCCATTCAATGACAATCTCTCCTTTTGTCTGCCTGGGCCATCACCAATGCACTCTCAAACGTCGGAGTAGTGGTGCACACTACAGTCACTACCATGGAATGGTGCGTACGGATACCGTTGCTACCCATCACACATGACCGTCCATCTCCACTGGCTCGCATGTCGCATTCACTGCTGCTTGTCCTCCGTGTGGGTCCTTGTTCGGCTTCATGAACCATTGGACTGCGTAGCTATCGCTAGTCTTCGTCGTCGCCGCTCTTGACAACTGTCACAAATGCTTCGGGCCTGTATTCGAATTCTCTTGCACCGAGGCCACTTGTTCTTCTTCCTCACGAGGTGTCAGACTACCTCCGGGTCCCCCCGATCAGGGCACTGCAACGTATCCGGACACAATTGAAGAGGCCCCGAGTCCGAAAGTTCCTTATTCCAAGAACAGAGCCACAACGCCAGTGCTGCACGCATGGGCAACTGTGTGCGGCCTGCCTTGCTTGGCCCGGCCGATCCAAACACGACGTCCAAATCAATTACTACCTCCTCGTATAAGCCTCTGCTTCGCCATCCCGCCACCGGCAACCGGGGTCGTACGTCAATACGTGCAAAGGTCCAGAGCGGCCAACGTCTGCTGGGGTTGAAGCCGGTCTCGCTGTTACAAATTTCAACACCTAGAGAGGTCGCAAACTTGCGATAGCTCTAAGCCACATTGCGAGGCTTGTCCCGGCGACAGACTGCATCAACTGTCCCGTAGACGGAACAGAACCACTATGAATAACGCTTGCCAAGGGATTACAGAACACAGCGGGCAGCTCCAGTACGAAAGACTGCGACTCTCACGTATTGCTTTTGGCGTCGCGCGGTCTGCCTGCCAGGCCGCCTGTCTTCGCTGGGCTGTGCACATCGGCATTTGGTCTCGGCGTCCAATCACAAGAGACAATGGACACGGGGATTTCGCCGTCAAACCCCCATCCCATGGTCCCCCTCCCGCCCCCCTTGATGGCTGGCCCATCGTTTGCATGTCGACCAGTCAGCCAGGTCCGCCCATCACCCGAACGGGCACTCCGCCCACGACACACCTCCAGCCCAGGAGCAACACAGGGTCGCCACTCTTGAAGCTTGAAGTGAAGAGGGAACATGCTCAACACATTTCAACCCTTCCACGCGGCACGAACACCCTTTGCGCCAACAATCATCCACCACCAACCGTAACTCCGGAGTGTGGCCCGTCACCGAGACAGCCCAGCTCAGCGCCCGACCACGCGTTATGCGTCTTTACTCATCAATCTCCGACCAGCCAGTCTGACTCGGCGGCCGACCCCACCTGGCGTGGAACAGCTCCCTCAGTCTGCATTCTTTGACAGGGCATCTTCCGTCCTTCGGAACGTGAAGATACAACGAGTCGCCAGCCTCGATCGAAATGACTTTGAATTCATGACTGAAGCACAATCGTAGCAGAGAAACCTTGGAGCAACCCGACGCACTCTGCCCTCCCGTTGGAGCCCAACATCACCACTACAAAGCCCTCGCGTTTGATAAGTCGCCAGCCGCTCCTTGCCGGCGACACTGGAGCACTGACGGCATCATTCTTTTCGATCACCTTCCATCTTTCGACTTAGCGTCTGTAGTTTTCCGGCGGTCTTCACATTGTTGAATACTGAATCGCCAGACTCAGCTGTGTGTACCATTTAGCAGTTTGATTCCTTGCCTTACTCGGGGCTGGGCTAACGTTCTGGACTCATTTCAACCCGTTATTGCCCTTTTCGTGGCATTGGTTTCTGGAGTCTGTGTGAAGAGATGTCGCCGAGCATGTGGGAACTCGCAGCAATATCAGTTGATACCTTTGGGCGGGCCCCTGCTTGGCAACGCTACGCAAAATAGCAAAAAAGAGGCAACCCTCTCGGGTTCAGCCCTCTTTCGCCCTACGAGGCTGGATCCCCCCTTGCTTGACCTGCAATACCCGTTTGGGCACTTTATCCAGGGGCCTGCACGCCACATGTTAGAGGGAATCTGGTGTGCTTATGAGGAGCCTGAGCATGATTCAGTTTGCGAACAATGTCGGCCAGTCCATCCGGAAGCATCCCACCGGAGCAGTGCCTGATTATTGGTCACGTCAAATCCCAAGCCGCTTGGCCACAGGTTTCTGGGATCTTGTCGATTGCTTTCTGGGCGTCGTCTTTCTAGGCGTTCGTACACCACCGACACAAGGTCTCAGACAATAAAGGGGGACGGTTCTGGCCCGGGCTTTCGAGCGAGGTTTGCAGCGTGCATTGTCGTTTCTTTCTGACCCTTCGACCCTTCGGCAGCCCCACGGCACAGGGGCCAAGAGGAGTCGGCGGGGATCGCTGACTGCTTTCTTCCGGCGGTGTACTCGAAGCAGTCTGCACAAACGCATCTTGATCACAAATCATGCAGCAGTTGCTGCCACCAGTTCAGGTTCAATCGTAACCAATCTTGGACTGGGTGGTTGAGCTCACCTACAACCGTGCTCCGCAGCCAGGTTTGTCCTAGCCACGCAAAGCCAGCCACCCACGATTGACTTTGAGGCAAAGCGCCCAATTCCAGGCAACGGAGTCTTCTCCGATGAGAGTGCGCCTCACAAGAGGGGGAAAGTATTTGAGTTTCAAGCGCTACCCTTGGCATGACCCGGCGCAAAGTGTATCGCTGTTATGACGTGTGGTAAGCATGACCAAGCACCGTGCAACGAAGAGCTGGCTTCCCCCCTCCATTTTTCTTTTCCTTGCGGGAACCGCTGGCTGCACCTCTCCAGCAAATGGGTTTACGCGTTACCGCCACAGTTCACATCGCTCGGTTGATACAATTCGAATATAGAATGCTAGAAATCGACTTCATCCTGCCCTTCGCCAGCGACATAAGTTGAGAGACACAGACCACTCAGCACAATGATTTGGAGACAACGAGTACGAATCAGCTCCGAAAAGGGTCGCCCTGCGTCTAGGTTCCCATAGTTGCAGCGCTGCTCCCAGCTCGTGTATCAACGACACAGCCCACGCCGATGGATCAACGGAAATGAATAGATGACGCCTCTGAGTTTGAATAATGGTTCGTCTGACGAGTCATGCTGGAGCATCGCCTCGACCACATAGCGAAAGCCCCATGACAGAATAAAGTGTCACACGGCCTCGTCAGGAGCGTTCGCCGAGCTAGAGACATACGAGGGCAAATTTATGGGAGGGCTATGTTTACGTGAAGGGGACGGAATGAGGTGGCACTATGACGTTTTCGAGGCAGCAGCACAAGTTAACGCCTTCTCAGCCCTACACCGTTTGGGCCTCGCTAAGTAGCTTGATGCCTCCAACTTGGCGTCAATCTCCCTGCAGGGATTTCCCTTGGCTTACTTCGCGGGGGTGAATGGTTAAAGATCCTGCTCGCACGTGCCACCGGTACACCTCTTGCCTGTACGCGCAAAGGAACGTTCTGACGACGCGGAGCATCGTGAGCCACCAACAGATAATGCGTATGATACACCGTACGGCCAAAGCCCAAAGGCCGTCGACTGCAGCAAAACGATCAGAACCAATCTCGTGAAGCAAAGCAGGATACACGTCCAAACATGGTTTGATGGCAGATGAACCTTGGACTGGGCGCGGCATGGCTGTCATTCGTCCCCAGGCACGACTGCGGCCCTACCGACATCTCAGCCATCTGCTCGATTCTTACAGTCGTCTTATGTTTTGCAATAAGAAAAAGAAAAAAAGGCCAGGATCTCAACCGCCAAGCATTCGGTCGCATCGCCTAGCGGGTACGTTGTCACCCGTTCTAATAATAACAGTACTATTCAGGAAAACACTCGGTCGGCGATAGGAAAGCTGATATTTTCTCGACATCTGTAGTCGCTAAGTGCTCTAGGATTCAGCATCGATTCACTTTGGCATCAATCCAACAGTCACTGCGAGGGGTAATTCATGCAAGCACTTGTTGGCGGCCTGTTCTTGCGAGAGAGGCTAGATCAAATCCAGTGGAACTTCGCGAATGGCGCTTATAGGGCAGAAGAGAAACCCGCCGTCACGGTTAAGGTCGATGGCGGATGCGCCATTATACTAGGCGGCATGACGGAGTTATCACGGACGTGCTAGCGAGTGATGATTTGGAAACATGTCAAATCACCATCGTTGGGGACCAGCCTCGTCAACTTGTACATCCCGGTGAGGAATGCATGCTGGCAATTGGAGGCAGTTGGCGATCCCAGGCCATCTCGACGGTTACGCCCAAGTATATTCGGTAGAATGGCCTCGACGCTCTTAGCCTCCCTGCTGGGCGGGAGGATAGGACGGACCTACCGGGTTTTTTCCCAATCGAGGTGGCGGCTCTCGTTCGCTCTTTGTCCGGGGGCTACAGCCTCGTACAGCTCAGCTGAGGTCGACACTGGATGACCAGACAAGAGTTTTGATTTGGAGATGAGCATGGCTCATTGCACATGCCTACCGTCACTCGTGGAAGACCAACGTTACCACCACGGAATCCGATCGCACACGAGGGCGTCAGGCGCAGGCACCAAATCGCTACTCATGGCGACAATGTTCTGCAGCGCAATCATGGGCTCTTGCAGCCCCCACGTACGGGCGCAAGGGCGAGGGCGACACGGATCGACCCGGGCCCCGATGGCCAATCCATGACGGAGGGGAGCAATCCGGACCAACGGTTGTACGGATCGCAGAGCATCGCCACCGAATCTCAAACCGCCGTCGCCGCCGCCGCCGTCTCCAGACGCCAGTGCTTCGTGGCCCCTCACAGACTGCACGTCACCAAGGCCCGCGACTCATCTTTAGGACCTCCACATTTCCCGCGAGTGGCCACGATGCTACCAAACACACCTCTCTCCTCTCGATAGCAGCCTCTTCCTCCTATCATGGCGGAAATGGCGAGCAAGGACCGGCCATCACTGCGAGTCGAGAGCCGGGGGATAATCAATGTGCTCAAGGCGGACTTGGCTCGCGGAACGATCCTGAGCAGAGCACTGTGCGTAGGATGGACTTGGCTCGCGGAACGATCCTGAGCAGGGCCAACCCTACATAAGGTTCTGGAAGCAAGCAACGAGGCAATGCCACGCGCGCTCAACCACTACGCCCCTCCGTCCTCGTAGGGCGAGCTACATTAGCCCCTAAACGCCCCATGTAACGTGAGAACGAGGGCAAAGGGGCCAACCCCTGGACGGCGGGTGCCCCATCCCTCGGTACAGGATGACCTGGATCCCAGGAGCCCAGTGGGTTCGGACGCCCTATCCATGCCACGCAATGGAGACTGGAAGAAGGCTGTGCAACGGAGCGTGATGGAGCTCAATGGAGTCGCTCCCATGGGCGATGCCTTCCGCATTCGAATGGGCTCCGAGTCCTTTTATCCAATGAAGAGCCCGGATCACGACAGCATGAAACATCACCAGCTTTCCTCCGAAAGCCAAAGCTTGCGTTCACCTATGCTGCGCTGCACTGCACCAGTAGCGCACGATTCAACCGATCCAAGCTCCATTCATCTCCCTATCCTGTCGTCACGCTTGCTTGAATCATGACCCGGAGACCCGCGGGGGGAGGGCCAGGACACGCCCACCATTCATTTGGCAACGCAATAAAGGTTGGCCTGTCGCCCGCCCGCCCCTGCTTTCCCTATTTGCAACTGCCGAAGCATCTTTCACGGCTGACATGGCCGAACGAACAGCAAGCGAGTAGCAGAGAGGTAAAACTTGGTTGTCGGACATGTGGGGGACGAGTACGTACGCAGCACGCTCCCGTGTCAGCGATCAACTTTCTTAGTCTCACACCTTGGGCCAACCGGACGAATGATTAACGATAAACCATATTTCGCATCGCCGGTCACCCCCATCGGGTCTTAATTTCTTTGGAAATAACAAAACAAAACAAAACAAAAATGGAATTGGTTGAGAAAGAGAGTGAACTTGCGCCACTGCTCAGTCATGGGGTGCGGATGCAGGCGTGCGTCTTCATGAGGCTTGAGGCTTACCGCAACTTGGACTTGCGATGCGAGGCTTGGGATTCCGGACGAGTCACAAGCCACGCGACAAGCCGAGTCAGAAGGCAGAAACCGCGTTTCGCCCCAAGAAAGGACAGACGAACACACTCACCGAAGGACCTTCTCTAGTTACCGCGTCAGTGAGCATAAGGCTCATTCTTGGCTGGTCTTCACTCCTCGTAGTCGAGCGCCAGTAGCAATCTTCAATAGCCCAGTGCCATTGCGCCAATCGGGGTCATTGTGCGACATCCTTTCGACCGACAGCTAGCACTGTCCAAAGCTTTCCACCAGACCCTCTGCCGATCCTACTACAAAATAGTTTCTCGCCGGACGAGATCTTCTCCATGGAGGAGAGGCGACGCCCAGGCCCCGTCTCAGCACGTGCGTCGCCTGTTCTCACTCTTGGCTCTCGCATCCCCTACTGGATGGACTACTACCCGTACGCTATCCGACGATGGAGGAGCCATGGACGGTCGCTGCTAGTCGAGGAGAGGGCGGCGCCGGCGCCTGCTTTGAGCAGCATTCCAGAACTTGAACAATCACAGGGTGCTGTCGCAGGCGTTGTGGCAAGGCTGCTTGCTCCTCGGCGGTTCGCCGTCAGGGCGGGGGTTGTTTGGCTAAGCTGAGCGAGCCGAGTAACAGCACAAGGGGGCACAGGTGTACAGCGTTCGAGCAAGAGCCGAAGCCCCTGACGTAGATTGCTGTGCAACTATGGAAACTCGAGTGATCATTACAGTGAATCAGCCCACGGTATCGGACGTCGGGGGGGTGGGGGGCCAGGACCACGCTGTAGCTAGCGCGCACCGGGAACGGATTTACGGAATGCCAAGGTTCTTGGAGGGTTGGAGCAAGGGGAAGAGTTTTCCTGCGATATGTCACCGTCTCCTCCCCTGTGGCAGCGAGTCTAACGGGCTACCCACCGGTGACACAACGAACCCAGGTGCCACGGCCGTCGCTCACGGTCGACAGTAAGCAGGCTGCAGGACGCTAATCGCCTCAGCGCGCCTCCACGTACGCCAACCGAGCTTGGTCTTGGCTAGCTCCGCTTGTCGCTTCCGACTTTGCTCACACGTACGGAAAGACTGGCGCTGCGAAACAGTTCGGAACCTCAAGACAGTAGAGGAGGAGGGAGAGGACAGGACAGGACAGGACAGGGAGATGCGGATGACCACTCCCTACGCAGGGGTCTCTGGCCCGTTGCAGGAAACTAAGAGGGCCTGCTTCTGGCATTTCTGCGGTGGCCAGGTCGGCAATCGTCCATGGGCTTTGTCTCGATGCGTTCCATTGCATGCCGCTTTCCAAGGCATTGCCGTCTGCCATACACAAATGTCCGTCAAAGGGTCGGACGTCGCCATTGTTTCCGCCCCCTCTTTTCCGGCCCCGATTTAGATCACTTCACACACACACACACACACCAGGCTCGTATCTGCTGGGGCGAAATTGGACCTGTAATAGGGTCCGGCAACGATCCTGCCCAGATCAGAAGCTGGATCGCATGCTGAAGACAAGCTTGTTGCAACGACACCGATAACGAGGCTTACAACGTTGCGCCCTACGCAACCACTGTGGCGCGGACTTCGAGGTGCTACTGGTCTTCAATGTTGTTGGTCCATGGCTGCTGCGTCGACGACTGGGGTTGCAATTCGTTGCTATTCAAAACCACGATATCTGGGGGGCATGGCTTCCATCCATGTCGCTGGTCAAGAATGTCAGGGTTAAGAGAGGCATCTCGAGCAACTGGCCCTATTACTCAGGTATTTCACGTGGGACATCTCGGTGCGAGAGTCTGCCAGGCAGAAGATGTTCCTCTCCGTCCTGCTTGCTACCCTACGTGAGATTGCGAAACTTCTGGCTGGTTGCAGACTTTCACAGTATCGCACCCCGTGACCGCCAGAATGACTCGCTCTCCTACCATGTTCTCTGGGACCGGGCCTGGTGGTCGACGACGGCATCCATCTCCCGTCTCAAAGGGTGGGCGCAAACCGCGGCACCGAGTGATTTTGCTCTCCTGTCGTGAGACTTTGACGGGACTTCTCACGCCCATGACAGTTTTGCGCCGACGCGGCATAGAACCGGGTTCAATGTCTGCTGAGCAGCTAACCGGCATGGATACGCAAGCTCAGATGTCTCACCTTGTCGGTGCGGCATCTCAACATTTAGGTTATGGCACCTAGAGGAGAGGGTAGCCGACATCAGTACGCGAAACGCACGCAATAAGGTTTCTTGAGGCAGGTGAGCCTAGTCCCTGCCGATACTATCAGCATCAGGATGGTCATGCTGTTCGTCATCGAGCCTTGCGAGAGCACTGCCAGAACGAACGGCCGGCTAGTGTTCGTCGACAAGCAGTGAGCTTAGCAGTCATCTGACCCTCCAGTCAAGCGCAAACGGTTCTGTCATCGGTCTCTTGGACAATGAAGTCGGCAACCCTGGCGATCTCAAGACCCGGGGTCTCTAAAACGCGTCAGCGCTGCAAGCCTCGCTCCCTGTCCAACCAACGAGCAAAGCACCCTAGCTCTTGCGAATGTCCTTGCACACCTGCAGGCGCAAACCCGCCCGGGCCTGAACTGCTGAGACATCTATCGACAAGCCACAGGTCGTCGAGCCAAGCCCTACGGGAGCCGCTGTCGTCGGCACCAGCAGAGACAAAGCAACCTAAACCAAATCACACTCGCCACTAGCTGGGCTTTCCTCTCCGTCCGTAGCGGCCTATCGCCATTGGACGTGATTGCCTTTGCGTCAAGCCCACTTCCGAAGGGAGGAGGGTCAAGCCTCCGGCCGAAGGCGTGGCCTCGCAAGTTCGGATCAGGAGCTGAGACTGGTAAGGCTGGTTTCTGGGTGGAGATCGCACTTCCAACGCGGACCATAATCCAAAACTCGGGTTCCAGTTGCTAGAGGTTCGGATTCGCTAGAGGGATGCAATCTCACACCCATTCAATCTGGGACAAGGCATTCTCTCTTCATCGTGACGATGGACGCTGGTTCCGCCCTGATAATGACTCGGCTGGGTGGGCAGCGGCCATGCTAGTAATCAGTCTCAGCAAGTCGCGCCCGTCAGTATCCGTGAAGCCCCCGACCAAGACTCGAGACTTGCGTTGAGCCGGCATGTCAGGCCCAACCTCTTGGGCGTCTCAGCAGGAAACCGGCAAACAGCAGCTCACATCGCCCTGGCGCAAAAGACGAGCTTTAACCGAACAGGACATTCAAGACTAAGCCGTTGTATCGCTGAGTCCAATGACCATTGGAACGACCCTTCAACCCAAGTCGGTGCGTACCTTGTCCACCATTGGACGGCTCGTAAATACCTTCAGGGAGCTAGGGCCGTTTTGTGTCTCTAGCTGAAAGCCACAACCCGAGCTGGTGCTAGGGAATCGAGGCACCTCCCACCAACGTAGTGCAAGCCTCGGTTCACATCACTTTGTTGCAAGGTTGCAGCAGGACGCTGCCTGGAGACCCTGCACGAGCCGTCCGGTTCGGGGGGGTCTGCAAATGAGACACGGTCAATTTGTCGGGCTCCCAAGCCGACCCCTTAGAGAGCCGGCCTGCCTCGTCGAAGCGTCGGCGCCATACGGCGACATCTGACGGTTGTTTGGCACGTGCCGGATCCGACAGGGCTGAACCGACATTTACTAAGCATGACTAGTTGGCTGTTTATCTTGCCCGTCTGGGCGACTTGCATGCATGGGCTGATACGAGGCACCATCACGTTGTGCGCTGTTGCCGGCCGAGGAGCGTTCGGAAGGCGTGTGAGAAGGATCATGTATTGCTCGGCAACCTAGAGCTTCTGCGTGCTAGACGGCCGTCCGTCTACGTTGGAAGGCATCCATGTATCGAATACCCCGAGTTATACACCTCTGACAGCTTTTGGGACGGCTGCATGGCATGTCATCTCGTCAGCCTGGGCAAAAGGATGGAGCAAGCTACGCCCGCATCGTCGGTAAGCTCTACTCCGTGTACGAAGCAGAATCCCGGGGTTATGGTCACGACATCAGCCCCAGCATCCAAACGACCCAAACATCGGTCCCCAGGGCAGCTCAGCCTAACCTTGTCAACTTCCACAACGGACCAATACTGAGCTGTCGTTTAGGGCCGAGGATCTAAAGATGCGCAAATGAGTCATTGCATGTCGCGCCTCAACAACGACGACAAGGGGTTGTTGAATCTCGAACTCTGCGGCTACCAAACATCGCGAGACTTTTCCAGGTCTCGTTCTCGTTGCCCGCGGATCACGATATCTCGCCTTGCGCATGCGGGTATCCGCTTACCGCTCAAGCTCACTGACCCTTGACCCAATCACAAGACCGCGACGGTGTCCGTCATCCTCCATATGACTCGAGAGACGACAGCCCGGGAGGGATTGTGGACATGCGCATCGTCGCAACTTGCCTCTCCTCTCCAGATCCGGTCATTGCGACGTGGCGACAGGCCCCCGCAACCCCTCTTGCTTGTTAGCGACCCCCTGTGCCTCTTAGTTGCGGCATCGATCACGGCAGCACACACGCACACGTACATGATCCTCCGATCCTCTTGGTGCGTATGTCGGCCAACGAGAAGCCCGGGATATCTCTGCAGCTCCTCACGTCCTGTCGGCGGACCAGAAGGCATCGTCAGCGGCCGTCTGTACAGATTCATCCCGACGGAAGTGAGGGCTGCTGCAACTCCAGACCTTGGCGACATGGTTCTCGCCGACTGAGGAACGCGCCGAACTCGCGAGACGCGAGAGGTTTCGCTGTTACCACGACGCCCGCACGCCCTCAACGCCGCACGTCTTTGCGCATGGAGGTGAGAACTCTGTGGCATTGCGGCATGGGGCGCATTGCCCTCGCCATTAAACACCTCTCTTCAGTTATTCTTGGTGCGTTTTGCCTGCCTGCCGGAATCATGGCAACCGTCCAATCCAACTCGACAGACGGACCACGCGCGTCTTGGGTTGCGGGCCAATAATGAACGACCTTGTTGCCTAGCATCCTCTCACACCGTCTTTCGCCCGTCCTCACCACCCACCCGGCGTGTATGCGTTCGGGCCTTACCGTGCTGTGCGCCTGCAGAGTCTGGTATTGGATGTGTTCGCCGCTCTTGGTAACTAAATTTGTGATCGGTGCTCACTTACGATCCGGCAGGACTGCGCTGCCGTCAGGGAGCGTCTCTACGAGGAGGCGTCGGGTCAGACCTCTGAACGAGGGGTGAGGTGTCCTCAATGGGCAAGGACGACGACGTATGATTGGGGGCCATGCAGGAGGACCATCGCACTGCGTCCCAATTACTCACGGCCACGACCGCGCCTCTCCGGAACACGAGGCGACGCCTAGGTTTTCCGGAGCTCAAGCCCGCCTCGCGCCGGGCTGGATTCCGAATCGGTCGGTGCGTCCGCCCGGGCGATGTGGAGCCGGAACCATGGTGTCGGTTTCCACGAGCAGGCGTGCCGCTGTCAAACCAGCATGGCAGACGGAGCCTGTGTATGCAAAACATATCAGGCGTTTTGGACAGGGCTGACGGGCGTAGCTTGGACGACTTTCGTCTCTGGTTTCATTCTACCCGAGGCTGATCTGCCTTTCCACGGGACCCATCCAAGTCAGCATCGCCACCTCCGTGACTTGACCCAGTCATCTCCGGAGACTGAAGGACGAGTTTGCTCTTCTGCTGGAGAGCAGAGTGTCTGTGCTTTACTCAATACCCGACGAAAAGCCCACTTTGGAGGATACAAAGACCCGATGGGTAGCGCAAGGGTTGGGAGCGTTTGGACAGAGCTCGCCATTCGCACCACTTGCTTAGGCTCGGAATCCCACACTATCAGGCATCAGCAAGTAGTCTCGAGGCGCTGTGGAGACTCCAAACCTGAGTCGGGAGCCTCGACTTGCAAGGCCTTGTCAGCACCAGAGTGCACCAATACTGATACGGTATCGTCGGTGTACCCGGCTGCATCTAGGTCTGTCGGGACGGGATTCGACCCATGATCAGATCACCCTTCCACGTTGCGGAACTTGGACTTTTTCGCGACAGGCCGAGGTGGTTAAAGTGAGAAGGACCACATACGCAGTACGGAACTGTCGATGGAACTTGGTGTCCTTGGACTTACCCCTCACGAGGAGACTAGTTGACGGAACATGGAGCTAGGACGGAGGAAGCGCTCCATTCGGCAAGCTCGTGGAAGCGGCCTAGAAACCTTCCAGAAAGTCTCGCGTAGCCATCCCCGCCTGTCATCAGCTCGCGCCGGTATTCCTTCTGAGCCAGTGCCCATGTGCCTTTCCCAGCCCTCTCTAACCTTCCTAAACATAGTTTGCGCTTGAGGCAGCGAAAGGTTGCCCGCCAATAAGTCACATGACGACCACGGTCCAACTGACTAGCCATTTACGACGTTTACGACGCAGCATGACACAGTCTCGTTGCGGGTTGACTCGGTCGTCGAGCCTTCATTCGCTGCGCCCACGACCCTCTAAGCAGGAGACTTTCTGGATCGACGCTGGTGATCTGCCGCCCCATAAAGGGGGATCCCCGCGGTAGCACCGGCGGAGGGACAGAGCGTGTCTCGCTTTACAAGCCTCCGAATGGGCGTGATGGAGTACGTCTCGCCCGGAACTGCCTCTGGCCGCTGAAGTGTGTAATTGCGCCGAACAGGCCGACGGTTGGGTGGCGGACAGTGGTCGAGAAGAAACTGTCACGGCTGCGGCTGGTTTTTTCAGCCGTCGCTTGCACTTAGCTCTGGGCCACGAGTACAAGGGTGTATGTAATGGGTCGCTGAGGATGAAGGGCGCCTTTCCCTCCTGGACCCTACCCCTCGAGGCGCAGAAGCATTGCACCCGTTGGCATGACATCCTGCCCCCCCCTACTGCGTAGACGCGAGTGCACCGAGGGACTAGACTTGACTCAATGGTAGGCTTTCGGCGCAGCCATTCGCGATATTTTGGGGGTGTCTCCGGTCAACCGAGGTCACCAAGAGACTCGTGGCTCGGCTGGTTCAAGTAAACGTCGATCAAGAGGCAAAGGGGAGATGACCACCACGGCCCCTGGCCTTCACTCCTTGGCGACCGCCTGGAAGATCTGCCAGCCCGAACGAGCTGCGCCCGGCGATCAGCCATTCTGGAGTCGTAACACCCGGGACGGAACCTCTCATCGGCGCGAATGCAACGTCGCAGGGCAAGAAGGGCGGCGAGAAGGAATCGACGTGCGACACGCCTGTCTTGTCCCCCAACGGTACACAGCACATCACTATCACGAGCGAAAACTTCGCCTGTGCCAACGTAGCTCGGTGCTTACGCGGTCCGCGGATTCCAAGGGTAGAGTGGCGGCGGGGATGCGGAGCCACACCGGGCTGGAGGCCAAAGGCATGATCAAGCAGCTTTTCAGTCCAGCGCCAGCAAGATTTCAAGGTGTCGAGGCAAGCACATGTCCCAGTAAGTTGGCCTCGCGTCTGTCTCCCTGGCGAGGAGCACCACAATCGCGGCATAGGGTTCGGGATGGCGTCGCACCAGCTAGGCAGAACGGCTCGTCGATGGCCTGCTGGACGGCGAGCAACAGCCGACCCCGCTCCCCCTGGCCCCGTGTACGTCTTTGGGTTACGCGTGCACACCGGCCGCGGCAGCCAATAACCGGCGGCCCTCTCGCCGGAGCAATTGCTCTCTTGGAGCCCGACTCCGGCGCGCCTCGACTGCCGGGAGCCCTAACCATCAGCCGTCTCCTTCACCATCCACCTTCATCCCTACCATCTTCCCCTTGATGGGCCCCGGCTGGTGCTGGCATTGCGCTGGGGCATCAAAATCCCGCGACGTCCCCGTTTTAGGGAGATTGGCATCGAGGACCGTCAACACTGTCCTCCCCCCTCCTTGATGCTTTCCCCGACCGGCCCTGTTTGTGGATACCATTTTGCTCTGTATTTGATATTGGATCACCGGCGAAGAGTGTGGCAGTGCAACAAGAGCTAATGGTTCAGGAGCTTGCGAAACAGCCCATCGACGAGTCATATTCAGCTCCTTCCGAGATTCCTCTAAACCAGGTGTACATTTTACCTCGGGGTTTCTCTCTTCTTAATTGGTGGCTCTCCGACGTTTCTCTCTCGCCGTGTTCCTAGCCCATGGAAAACGCTGGTATGGTGGGGTTTCATGTGCTTGTTTTCGAATTCAATTTCGGCGGGATCCCCATCTGGGACAAAGACGGGACGGACCAGGGGAAAAGGAGATATGATATCGAGAGAGCCGCAATAGCAACTCATTTCCCTTTGGGCTCAACTCTTCCCCCAAGCCCGTCCCTTGCCCCATTTGGTCCACGGCGATGTCACTGACCTGAAGCCATTGATGCTCGAGAGTTCCCGGTTCACTCGCAAACTTACCTCTTCCCATTCCCTGCTACATACGCATGACAGGGCTCTCTCTCTCTCTCTCTTTCTCTCTCTTTTCTGAGTCTTCACCCCGGCGTTTGCTCTATCGGCTCTCGGCCAAGTCATGACCTGCCGAGGTCCAGAACGGGGATGCCCTCTTCTTCGGGAAAGGTCAAGGGCGAGGAGGACCATAGGCGAAACCGCGCTGATCATGATCCCGCACTTTCCGCCCTACCGGCCACAGCTTGCCTGAGAACGCGACACCAGGGGTTCGTCTGCCGCTAGGGCAGCGCGCTAAACCCTTCAACTGGGAGCGTGTCACGTTGTAGGGCCGCAGGGCGGGGCGGAAGGCTGCTATCCCGGAAGAAGAAAAAAACACAACCTTTGATGCTTTCACGGCGCGGTCCAACTCTACTGAAGGGGGACAGGCCGGCCGTCGTTGGGTTCGGCTGGGAGGGGACCATCCTTTTTCCTACTTTTTGCTGCCTGTGCTACGCCAAGAAACCATACATCTCCTGGAAGTACACGAGAATTTCGTACACGGCGAAACTAGCTTCGGTCTCGAGTACCATGTTTGATAATGGCATGGCAATAGTCTGGCTGCTAGCGTAGCCCCAAAAGGCTGACGACAACATGAAAGACCCCCATATCACCCGCAGGATGCTCTCGGTTCCTGCTGCTGTTGCCGTGCTGTCCGTGGTCCCTGGCCCAACAGTTCCCCTATCAGCCTGCGGAAGCGCGGGTTTAAACAACCCCCATCATCCTGCATGCAACCCCGAGGCTTCACAAAGGGAACCGCATCGCGAACCATGCCCCAAAGGTGCTGCATCGCCCGCTGTCAAATCTGCTTTTTGGTCCCAACGTCACGTTGATGTCAGGCCTGGCAGCCAGCCACTCGAGCTGGAGTGGTGAACCCTGCGATATGTTAGGTTTACTAAGGGCATGCTGGGCCCGGAGTGGGGGAGGGTGTTGATTAGTAGAGAGGAAACCATGGGACAGCTCGCAAGAGGCAATCTATCGGTGAAATCTTGACCAGTCTCCCAGCAGAGGGTTGCCGCGCCACTTTTACGGTTGGTCACCCTATCCCGGTTTGGCTTCTCTCCTCTCTCCATCAAACCCGTCCCACGTCGGGGATACGGATAGATCATCAAGGGGTCTTGCACTCTTTTTGAGTTTGTGCACAGTGGACGTTGCAGTTGGGGGCCGATGGGGTTGGCAGGGCAGATGATTACGAATGGGGGCAGACCAGGGCCACGAGTACGAACCGCCCTGCCACGCAACCTCGTTCCTCGGTAGTGCGAGGGTGAGGGAGCAAGCTTGTCCGTAAAAGGTGTTTCATCCTCGTCCGTTTTGTTTTTCTCACACACGCGATCGGCGGCTGCAGCCAGGCTTACTATGCGGAAGCCGCTCCAGCCCCAGCTTTACCTCGTAGATGAGGACAGAAGCTCGGCCCTTTTGCTCCTGGGTGATGTTCGACAGTCTCCACATTCTTCAGCAGACGGTCTCTCTTCTTCTCCACGAGCTTGCAGTGTCCAGGGACAAGGGGACACCTGCCAAACCGACGAGTGGGCAAGTAAGCTGAGCGTCGGTGTGCGGCGGCGTACTGCTACCACCCTGCTCCGGATGCCCTACGGTGTGGCAACTGGACCCATCGTCATGGGGTATCGTAACCTTGCCTCACGGAAGGGTTGTTCCTTGGTTAAGATGCCGCCCCGAAGGGCTGCCAAATTACAGAGTTGGCAAAGTGCGGTGAGAGAGAGTGTGAGGAGGAAAGGGCGCTAACCAGCCCTGCGTGGCCCCTGGCGATCGCATGCATCGCGTGTTGAACCGCAGTCCAGGAGACCTGCTGGCGACCAGCTGCTGTTTTGAAGGGCGGTGGCCGGGGTGTTTTTGGAGTTGGTGTCACGATCAGCGCAGTCGGGGCCTGGGCGACGAGGCGAAGCGAACCTTCACAACACAAAAGCACATGCGCTTCTGTCTCTAGGTGGCCGACCCCCCACGACTGCCTTGAGACTTACTACGGAAAGTGTACCGGACATATTCCCCTTGTGGTTGATAAGGGCACTGGGGTTTACAATCTCTGAGCAGCTTGCGTGCTCCTATATATCTCCAAGGTTCATCAAGACACCGTCATGGGTCTCGCAGCAACCGACAGCAATCACCGATGGCCTCGGTATCTCGGGTTGTTCTTGCCTACGGACCTCTCTTTTGGGAAGTGGAATTTGAAACCCCGAGTCCCGGTTTACAAGCAATCAACATACGGACTCAGAAGCCGCGTGCCGCCGGACATGAGTCGTCGGGCGTGCAATTAACGGCATCGTCAGCGGCCCCGAAAGGGGTCAAGTAACGTTGCCCTCTTCTTTCGGACATGTCGAGTCGGGCCCCCCCGGTCAGATACCCGCTTCGCCGCGTAGGCGAGAGTGGAAGAGCCCGCGTCCGCCGTCCGTCTGCCCGCTTGCTTACCCCTGGCGAAGCGAATCTATCCCCAGACTCTCTTTTCGTTTGCTCCTCTGGCGAACAAGGCTGGGTTTCGGTTGGTACCCAGAGCGAAAGGCAACCTACCTGGGCAACTAGACCTCATTTGTTACACAGGACCCAAGTCGGAGAGAATTCCGTAGGATTGAGAAGACGTGATTTGCTACGGACGACGATCTGAACTGGAGCTTCTCCCCCTTCTGAGTGTTTTTCTTTCCCTCTTCCCATGTGAATGCGCTGTGGGTTCGTGCCCAGAGCCGACGAGTGTCGTCATTGCGATCGGCTCGGGAACCGTTTCGAATTGCTGTTCCGAGGGGGGAAACTTCTTACATTTGGGTCTCCTCCCCGGGGGAGGGCATGGCAGTTGATCGATATCGAGTTATTTGTTCGGCATTAACCGAGACGGAGGAGAGGGGAAAAGTCAACGTTAGGGCTAACGAGTAAGGCTGGTGCATTTTTTCTGGGTCAGGTTGCAAAGGAGAGTTACAACTGTGCTGGATATCGTATACCCTTTTGGGACTTGTTGCTATTCGGGGCATACTTTTTTCTGCTGCTTTCGGTGCTTTGACTCAAAGTCAGTGCATACATGTGCTTTGTCAAGAGTTCGTAAGTAGGGAAGGGCCGGGATGAAGGGCAACTCAGTCGAGGGAATGACAATCATTCCATCAGCAAACTTTTTGCAGGTTGAAAGTGGCTCCCCGCACCATCTCATGTTGCCACGAGGGCATCCAGCCCGTTCGTGTTTCGGGGGTGTGTGCTAAGGCGAACGGTTGATTCGTACGTCCTCAAGCGCTCCTTTTCGGACTTTGTCATGTCCTGTGTGTGCGCGCGTGCCTCTTGTGGCCGCTGCTGACACCTGTCATTTGCTTGGTTCCGGCGCCAGTGGATGTGGAGATGTTCAATGTCATGTACGGAATGATCAATGACGCTCACATATTTCATAACGGGAATCCAGGATCATGGTCAGGAATCGTTATCATGGCGTATCTGCGGCTCTACTCGAATGCCCGTTGCGAGGGAAATCAGGGGGGACGCGACGCGGAGGGTTTCCGCCACTGCGATCCCGCAAATTGAATACTTGAATGGGGATCATCGTCAAACGGGGACCAGGACCGGAAGTTCGTCTCGGATGTAGTGTAGTGTGAAGCAGTAGTGCCGTTTACTGTTGAGAAGGAGGAATTCCGAGAATGAGCGGTCGTCTCTCTTAGCTTGGTTTATCCTGCATGCTCTCTCAAGTTGCAGCGAAAGCCAGGGTACAAGTACCAGCGTCTATCATCTCCACCAGAACAAGACGTTAAGCTCTTCCGTGAGCAGGCGTCGCGACGACAAAGCTACGGACACCTTTTTTGTGTTGATTGTTTTGGCGTCTCCACGCCTCGACACCGCGGCATGATGGAGAGCAGGTAGGCCCCGGATCCCAGCAATAGAGGCGCAGCTCAAGTTTCGACGGATGGATGAGACGGTGATAACTTGCCTCGGCCTTGTACCGTTCCATACCTGGCCCCGACGAATTCTTACAACACTGTCGTTCGGCGTTACTTCACCCCTAACCTCACGGTACGCTAAGGGGGTCATATTCCGCCCTGTTGTGCCCTGTTCTGCCCTGTTCTGCCACGCTGCCAAGTCCACTGTACGAATAATATCCGACGGGGACCGCGCTGGTCTGCACCACCCGGGACATCTCAACTGGGCTCTCGACGGTGGAGGGTGTGCGCGTTTGTGGGCGGTTTGTCCGGCTTAGTGGCTGATGGAGTCACATGGTGGGCGTGCGTTGAATTCCTGGGTCAGTATGGATCCACAACTTTCACTTCGTCCTCGACGAAGCCCGAGACTCTGATACTTGGTGGGGCGAGGCTTGGTTCTGGACGTACGGCCGCGATGGAGGTCTTCATCACGTAATGCCGGGTGTGGGCAAGCAGGAGACAGAATGAGTGACGGTGACGGCGGGTTTCGCAGCCCAACGCACTAACAGGTGAGTGGGAGACAGCGGCCCGGCTTCTGGGCTTCTAGACTTTTGCGGCTGATTCTAGTGTCGATTTTAGGCCCGTTTTGCGGGGTGGGGAGGAAGATTTCTGGCCGAGAGGACGGGCAAAGCGGCGTGGAACTCCGGTTTGGATCTTGGGATGTTGGTGAGGCTTACGGAAGCCGGGCTGGTGGGCGACAGGACTTGGGATCAGTTGATGTTCGGCCCGGTGGGTGAAATTCTTGGAGGTGACGGTGGGCTTAGGTGCCGAAGTGGTGAGAGGGGAGAGGTGTGATTTTGCGGAGTTCCGAGGTCAAGACGTTGCTTACTGTGTGTCCCGCTCCGACGGAGTACAAGGCTCGTAGGTAATGTCGAAAATAGGTTGCCGAGGAAGCGTGGTATGTCATAGCCTGCGCACCCCAGATACGAGCTAAGAGCGTCGATTCAGGAAAATCGTCTTCACTTTCTTGGCGGGACGTAAGCTGAGGAGAGGCTGAAGGCAGCCATCTTGTGTATCGGTCACGTAGGCCGTGATGTATCTGATCGGTCGATTTCGGAGAGTTGCTCAGTCAGCCCTCCCGTCATTTAGTGACGCGGTCGGGCGGGCTGTGCAGTTCGCGCGATCTGTCGCGATCTCGACTTCACGTGGCGGATCGTGGTTTCGGCAGATGCAGGTCTGCGGCGTAAGGCCGCGTGCGTCAGAGAATGCTGCCCGAGGGCAGCGCGTAGGCGGAGAATAGAGGGTTGGGTGAGTTGAAGTTGCAGAAGCGGGAGGGTTTGAAGCGTGCTGATACGAACGTGGTAGTATCCTTGGAGTCACCAGCCTAGCTCCATGTGCCAAGGAAGATCGTATGTTATCCAATCCGATATCATAAGGGTCTTGTCAGCATCGTGTCAGACTCTGTTACCCAAGAGTCTCGCCTTCTCCGCCGTGGTGGCCTGTGGTGGCCCCTGCCGATCGTTCCTGGCCTCGATACACTAAGCAGACTACAGGATGGATGTAGTCGTCGTATCGTGCGGAAGTCCTCATCTTGGCCGGCAAGATGTCTTGGTGCGACAGTCGTTGCAGTTGGGGCACTCGGACAAAGGCTTTTCGGTCATTTCGAGACACCTGGTTCATGCTGGTTAGACGGTCCGTTGGTGCCGCCTACCTGACGGGTGCTGGGCCATCTGCTTGTTGCCATGATGGGAATCTGTAGGCAACGCATGTTGTATGATCCCTCCCGAGTGAGCCGGACTTACAAGAAAGCAATCCGAGTGGATGGCGGCGTGCTTCAAACTTGCTTACCCCCCTAAAGTAACCGCAATCTATCAATCTATGCCGTGGCGTCTTACGGACAACTAAGCTTACCGCTCGAGTCACTGGCAGGATAGAAAGCACCCGAGGGGTAATTTCGTCCGGAACGGAGCAGATCCATAAGTAGTCGTCGTCAAGATGCGGAGCCCTCCGCATCGGATCCGGCTTCCGTCAAGGGCTTCGGAGACTGAGGGCTCATGGGGCCCCCGAAACCGATGCCGAAACCGAGGCCGGCTGAAAGACAGTCCGGCTCAGCCACCCTCACATCGCAAGCAGTCAGAAGATCGCTAGGCCAGTGCCGGGGAACGACTACCGACATCCGGTAGTTGGTCTTGGCATGCACACAAGGCCAAGCTTAGCAGGCGGCCTTGAAGTGCAAGGCAACATCATGGGCTAGCCGTCAGAGGTTGACGTCAGTGTTGGCTGCCGGATAGTTCCCTTGCCGCTTTAAGGCACAGTCGGATGAAAGAACCGGAAAACGATGCTTGGATCTAAGCAGTGGTGTTCTGGGTAAATAGCATGTTCTGTAATATAGTCGCATTGAGGGTGGTGACTCATCTTGTCTGGTTATTTGGACATCGGAGGCTTAAATGAGAGGGAAACGGCTATTACGTAGATCAGCCGAATACGTGGAAATGGAATTGAAACTAGGCGATTGTAATTGGCTTGGGATACGTGGAACAAGTTGGTGAGGAACGAATCCTGGAAGTGCTCAAATCACCATCTCCGAGACTGTGTTTGTGTTGGTAGAAAGAAGCAAGTTGTCTCTGACGAATGCTACACGTCAGCAATTGCTTGGTTGTGATGGAGCTGCTAGTTAAAGATATCATAACCACGATGTTCGTCCTTTGCTAAGAAGAAGAAAGTGTGGCATTCCGCGTATTAGGGCTCTATACGTGGGATTTGGTGACGTGAAACAGCCGCCATGAGGTGCCATGATCCAATTCCGCGTACAGAGAGATAGAGGTGGCTTGGCAACGCCTGGACGGCACGCGTTTCACTAGGAATAGCTGCCTGTATGCCTGCAACCATCCACCGCTTCTGCAAACACAACCATGCGAAATGGTAATCACCCAACTTCTGATTGGTCTTCGCCGTTTTCGCGGAGTTGTCGATGGGTACTCAGAGCGAGACCGAGATGTTCAGACGGGTTGATCAGCGGGAATCTGCATATTGGCACTACCCCGTCTCAGGGGAACAGGATGGCTGGGGGTTCGTTGGTGGCTACGATGACCTCAGAATGAAACAGTGTCTAGTGTAAATGAGGGAGTTTTTGAATGAGGAACTCACGGTGTTGTTGAATATAAATACAAGACTCTGTGTAGTGCTTATCGGGAGAAACAAAACCAGTCGCATCCATCCGATTTTTCATTCATTTTTCGGCATATCAGCTTGAAGTCTATAACGAAATAGATCGAAATGAAGCAGTCCATCACCTTCGCAGCTCTGGCCTTTGGCCTGGCATCCGCCAGTCCTCACTTGGCTAATGCTCACATGGCCAACCCGCACATCCGAAGAGCCTCTCCTAATGAGTGGGCCTCTGCCGGCCCAGACGACTGTATGTCAAGATGCGCATCCTTATTCTTTCGCTGCTGACCTTATAGTCCGTGGCCCTTGCCCCATGATGAACACCTTGGCAAACCATGGTTTCCTTCCCCACGACGGCCGGAACCTCACGAAAGAGAATGTCGTCAAAGGTCTGCAGGAAGGCCTCAACTTCAACACATCCCTTGGAGAACTGATGTTTCAGATGGCGATTGTTGCCAACCCCGAGCCGAATGCCACATTTTTCACTCTGTAAACATATCCCACGACTGCAGGGGTATAGCACACTAATGTTTACAACTATAGGGACCATCTCAACGCCCATAATGTCTTGGAACATGACGCAAGCTTGAGGTTGGTCAAGCTCTTGATTTCGTTCATCTCACACTTGTGCTGACTTTGTTCAACAGCCGAACGGACGCATTCTTCGGAAGCAATCATATCTTTAACCAGACCATTTTTGACGAGTCGAGGACTTACTGGACCAAAGATGTTCTCGATGCAAACCAGCTGGCCAACAGCAAGATCGCCCGCCAGATCAACTCTAAGGCCTTCAACCCGAACTACACTTTCACAGCAACTGTGGAGAACTTCAGCCTCGGCGAGGTTGCTGCCCCCATCATTGCTTTTGGTGATATGAGTGCTGGCACCGTCAACAAGACTCTGGTTGAGTACTTCTTCTGTAAGTTGCTGTAAATTAACTTGGTTTAATTGACTGTGTTCTAACATCATGATTCAGTGAACGAGCGACTTCCTTCCGAGCTGGGTTGGGTCAAGAAAGAGAACCCTATCACACAAGAAAATATCCTTAGCGTGGTTCAGATGATCAGCAAGGCGACCAGTCTCATTACTGGGGGCGAAGAAGAGGCACCTCACGCCCGAATGGTCCGCGATCTGCACACTGGCTTCAGTCTCTTAGCTCAGCGTGAGGAGTGAAGGAAGCACGTACAGCACTGCCGAAAAGGCACCGAAATCAACTGTCCATCTGCTTCGCTGTCGAGGCATCTTCTTCCAACAAAAACGTGACACAGAGGGATAAAGGAAAAAAGGTCTCGAAATTATATAAGCAAATTAGGACGAAACGATACTTCTAGTCCATGACATTATTGTAACATCATTAACCAAGTTCCAGGTGACGTGTGGGTGGTCAGGTCCTCATGCTGACAGCGCAGTTTCTTCCAGTGCGAAAATGAGCTGATTCGAAGCCCCTAACGTGAACTCTTGGCTGATCGCAGACTTCGCTGCTGGCTGCTTTTTGGACCCCACTGATGGTCAGAACTTGGCTTTTTCGAGCTGTTATGACCAAGCAACTTTGTTATTATTTTTTCACTCAATCCATGCCGGATACCCGCGTGTACACACAAAGACCCAATTGTTCTCCTCTCCGCTGTCGTCAATTCCATCGTCATATGTTTACAGAAAATCCTACGTATTGTCTATATGGACGCATTAAATGTCATTGTCGGTTGTTCAAGGTGAACCCTAAGCCCTGTCACCTTTGTCGCTGTCTTCAGCGCAGTAGTCGCTTGTATCTGCGCTTCTATGTGGACTAGACTTATGGCAACACTCTGGGCCTGAGGGTAAACATACCTATGTGATATATCACCTGAAGTAGGAAATCGGATGATCAATGTGATGTGGAGGTTGAAGAGGTTGTATGCTAGTTAAAGGAGAGAAGCAGGAAAACCAAGGTGATGTTTGTCAATACTCAGGGCCCGGAAGATCTATGCAATATTCTCCAAGGTACATCCATTAAATAAATCATAAACCGTGACTGTGAAGCCCTTAATTAAGATGAAATAGTCATGTAAACCAACACAGACGGCAGTGCTAAAGCTTCGTCAAATAAGTTCTTCCTCTAGTTTCCATGCAAATATAACACAATATGCTCTTCAATATCAGCTAAAGTAAAGATCCTTAAGTAGTAGTCAGATTCTCTCAGGCTATTAGTTCTATGGAGAATGCGTAATAGGTGCGACGCGCATGGTCACTCATCAAAATCCCCCAAAAATATGTCCGCTTATCTGGTCGCTTGCGTACTAATGCAATTTAAAAGACGCAAGTGGCCAGGGAGTTAAGTTCTTCCTGGCATATAGTCGTCGTAATGCTCCTAGTCTTAGAAAGTACTCCCCAACTTTGCTCAAGTGCCTGGCTTATGCAGTTTTCTCGACCCAGTAAGCCAGAATAGGGGCCATAAGCCGTCTACTCATAATCGCAGCTGATAAATGCTAAAATGTATTAATAGAAGAAGAAAACAACCAGATTGGTTTGTGTTGCCGGTGCGAATCTTCAATCACAACACTGAATTGGGTTTCAAGGTGACCTCGAGGTGCTATGGATCTATGGCATTACTTTCAGTCAAAGCTAATGGTTGAAGACGCGTCCCACTCCGGAAATTGCTCGCTCGGTTCCAAGCTAAGTCGGCCATCGTAAATACCGAGTTATTAGTCACAAGCGATTACAGTCTGTAGGGCTGGAGGATAACGATGTCTGATATAGGGATAGGGAAGCTACGCGCTCGATATATTGCAAGAGACATGGACCGGATTTGAAACCTTTTCCGTCCTCTACACGCCAAAATCATTTTGAATACGACGTCGAGTCTTTGAGAAAGATTAAGGGATATGTAAGATTGAAAATTTTATTGCTTTTTCGTCTGTAGTCGATTTTGAATGCTTCAAAATCCGTCTTGTATCTGCTTCCAGATAGAAGAACAAACTTATGTTATTCAACATTGCCCGATCTCTTCAAAAGTATGCTGCTAAGACCCGAGTCAAATGATGGCAACTATAGCACAAGCCTCTAACCAGCGCAAGTTGTGGAATGACTCTGCCACAGAACCAATCTGGGTCAGCTGCTAAACAGATCTGAAGTCTCTTCATAAATTCGTGGAGGGGATATGGAAGCGGAGTGGAAGGAATCCAAGGAACAATAAACGAACGTTTTGAATGTGAACACTTGGCTTTGCGCAAGCTTTGGAGTTTGTCACCATTATATCGAATTCTGATTTCACTCAGGGATATGTTCAATTTGTCAATCCATCAGTTCCATAGTCTCGTTGAAACTTTATAACCATTTTCTTTTTCCCGAGGATTTGCGAATAGTCAAACAGCATGCAAGTCGTGTGACGTCATTCACATTCACAACGCCTTGATAAATACTTCTCAAAGAACAGCTTCCCGCCCTTACGAATTCTGCTCATCCTTGTAATTTCAGCACATGACTAAGACATCTATCTGGCTCTATAAAATGTTTGATGGGCAAAGAGCACCGAGATTTGGGTCGTTACAATTTTAACTAATGTGCTTTTCGCGGATCAGGTTGAGTTGTCAGCCCATGGAATGGTCTTGTGGCACAGACGGCATAATCAAGCAAACGTGAGAAAGAGGATTGAGACGGTAGGAATTTCATGATGCTTGGCATTGACGGCAAATTAATTGCCTGCAAACTGCCTTCGATGTATTCATGCGATGATTCAGAGTTCATGAGTAAGCAGGATTACACCACACATGGACCAAGGGACGTCCCTTGAGTCCCGACAGCCGAATGACACGGTTTCTTGAATTTCGCATCATCTCTGCAATGATATGCAGGCGTATCCCTGAAGTGCCAAATAGGGGTCGGCAACTGAGACAAAAAAATTTCCGTCAATGACTCTCGGTGTTGGTGATAGAAATTCGCCGGCGGAGTGAGACCTTCACTCTTCCTTTGGTCCGTAGGCGTCCTTTCCTCTCTACCACACTCGTTATGCCCTATACCAAGATCAGAACTCTAGAAGCAAAGCAACTATAGATGAACAGGTCGCTCTTTTGATTTCACGTTGCTAAGATTTTATTTTCAGACCATGATGGCCCACTCACGTAAGTTAAGTCCAACTTCGGGGCTGTGCAAGTCTCGCCCGCACCGGCATCGTCGGCATCGTTGAACACTCCAGCTAAGCTCAACATCAGATTTTCCCGCCACGACCAACGAGAAAGTGCCAGCACTTTTTGGGTGCCCATGTGTATGGAGCCATGTGCCACTCTATGGCGACGCTCAACAGCGGCGTCGCTATTATCATGCATTGGCTAAGCCCAATGCACCTGGCATTGTACGACGTTTGCCATCCGAGATAATTCTGTGCATAGTCGACGCTCTCTTCGAATTGTGTGCAAAGGAAGTTTCTCTAGGATATGAGAAGTACTGGGAGTCCTCATGTCTTCCCTACGAGACGGAAAAGATGTGCCCCTTTTGCATGCTCCCGCGTTTCGACGTATGGAGGGATGTGGTAAACCTCGCGTCGACATGTCGTGGGCTGTACGAGCTCATCACGCCTGTGCTATACCGACGCGACGCGGAGCAGAACCACTCCTCCGCGCTGCTAATCTCGGCAAAGAAGGGCAATGTCCGTGCCGTGAAGATAGCGATGGAGAATGGCGCAAACGCAGACGAGGACGACTACACAATGCCACTGCAGTGGACAAACGAGTGTTTCCGGCATTGCGAGCACTGCGAGTATCAGGTGTGGTGGAGGGAGCCACGGAGGCTCGATATGGGCGCACTGCACTGGGCCGCGATATGCGGACAATTGGACGTGCTCAAGCTGCTGCTACGCCACAATGGCGGGGCATCTCCAAACAAGAGAGCCATGGTGCAGCCAGGTCTAGACGCCGGAAACTACGGGTCGTTGCGATACGTGGAAGCTTACTGCGATGAGTACAACGCCAGCTTCCCCTGCGTGGCGCTGCAGACGACCATGGGATACAATTCTGTGAGCTCTAGCGGAGCAAATGCGTTGTACTTTTTGTTGGGCACAAACAGATTGAGGGATTGCGGCAAGACGCTGGAGATGACGAGGCTTCTTATAGAGGCCGGCTCCTCGCTGTTGACACACGAAGCTGCCAGACTTCATGCGCTTCACCAAGCTGCTGCGTACGACAACGTCGAGGTAGAGGAGTTCCTCTTGAAAGAGATGAAGGTTGATCCGGATATCCGTGATGCTGCTGGAAACACACCGCTTCACCATCACATCGACTCCAGGTTTAGAGTTGAAGGCGGTGCGAAAGACACGAGGACACTGTCGCTCCTACTGACGTACGGAGCTGATCCGAATGTGCGAAATATCGACGGCCTATCACCACTGGACTTATGCTTAGTCACGACGCTGCCGGGTGGCGACAAGATGAAGCTGTCGGTTCTGCTAGCGAAGAGCGGAGCGACGTTGCGGGATCGGGACTTAGGTCGTCATAGTTCAAGGTTGACTGACGAGCAACGAGAAGAGCTAAATTCAGCCTTCCAAGAAGCGAGGGAAACCGGAAGGAGCGATTGGGAGGGAAGCGTTTGAAAAACCACAGTAGAGGCGCTGTCAAGAGATCCTGTTTGGATATCAAGATTTTGCCACGCCACCATCGAGTTTTCGACAACAGTATTGATTTCCCGAATATAGCAGCCTGATGCGTTATTTACTGATGATACGAAAAGCCATTACCCTAGCCCCTACGAGTTATGTCCATGAAATTCTCCCGACGTTACCTTGGCACCAGGTGGCTAATACATACTAAACTAATTTATGATACTTCTAATATCTATCTACCTGGGCTCTCATCCCCTATGGTAGATCAGCCGAGCGAACGTACGACGGCAAGACTGACTTATAACGGAAAAATAAAAGATGAACCGGACAAGGCCATCGACCTTTTCTTTCAAGCAGTTATGTTCACAAAAGTTTCTCAACTTCCCAGCATCTGAGAACTTTTCGACCACCGCCGGCCACGTCGCTTCCATACCAATTTATGCAATACTGAGGCCTGAAGGTCTGAGATGAAACTCCATCCGCATCATGACGACACAGAACGACTAAAAGCCGATGTCCGAGAGTGCTAATTTGGCTAAGCTTTTCGGCCCTGCATCGCTAGTAGTAACCCCGTCAGGATACACAGGCTTCTCAACCCCCAATACGTTGCTGTGGGCAGGTTTGTTCACCCCTTGCGCCTGTTAGCCCAACCACTGCGTGCCATTTTGAGTTCTGGCCATGAAAAGACGAGATGACAGGTTTCACAGAAAGACCAAAAACAGGACTTTGGACGCAAACTGACCATCTTTGGGCCACCTTTGGGTCATCGGCAAACATCCGACACGTGGCTCCCCACCCGCCTCGGGTTCATAACTTCACCCACAATCCTAACAACCTGGAAATGGGGAACCGCAGCTCATAAGTTCGACAAATCAAATCGTAAAGAAGAGACTCCGGTTCCTAATTTTGTTCTCACTAACCAGAATGTTATATGACCTTCACATCGATGTCGGCATCTGGGTGACCCATGATGATAACCATGTATTGTTATCCCCCGTTCTTCTCGGTGTGGGGGCATTCGATCCCATCATCGGTGCATTAGTGGTGTTTTTTCTCTTGAACAATTAGCGGCTAGTTCTTTTCTTTTCTTTGGGAACAGAGGCAATGCTTGTCGTGCTATATGAGGCCGCGTCTTCAGGACGCCTAGATGGGGCCCAAGGTGGTGTGACGGTGCCATCTTTTCAGGCCTCTTGTATCCATTTTCAGGGACCCACCACCACAGTCATTTTCGCTACATAGGACAAGCGGAAAATTTACGTTCGAGGCAGAAGCCATGATCAGGGTCTCAAAGTCCCTGTCCATCTGATAGCCACGATCGTAGCTCCAAGCCAAAGTCTTGTCCGGTCGTAAACGGGGCTGTGGACACAATTTGTCGTAAGCTCTGCACCACTTTTTGCCTATGTCCCCGTGCTACCTAATTACAACACACTATAAGCTTGTACTACACAGGGCCAGAGCCTTGATCATTGTGAATATAAGCAGGGTACCTTGGTACGTGTTATTGAATCCTGGAATAATGCTCTGACTGTGGTATCAAGTCACACATATACAGCCCATCCATTCGCTTCTGTCTCGAGCACGTTCGTTAACCAACACCCTTTGATATCCAATTTCCTTTCTCCTCTGCCTCATGGTGTAGCCCAAAGTTCAAGTAGGCCTCCCCTCTCAACCATGCATAAACTATCAACCACCTGTGCTTCAGCCATTCTCACTCTCGTGACTGGCATCTTGGCCAAGGATGCTTCGGCCAACTACACAGAACAGCTCCTAAGTTCTGACACAAGTATGTCCTCCCATGTTCTCTCACTGCTCACCCATATGTAGAAAGCAGATTTAACTGTTGCCCCAACAGTCAAGCTTGGAGCCTGGCAGGATGCCTATGATAAGGCGACGGCACTAATGACCACTTTGACCACCGAGGAGAAGATTTCCATTGTGGCCGGTGGTGACGGCGGCAACTGGACCGCTTTGCACAACCTCGACTCTGCCACCAACCCTCTAACCTATTTCTACGTTACGACATGGCCCGCTGGCCTCGCAATGGCCATGACTTGGGACCCGTCGGCCGCGCATGGCCAGGGTCGGGGTGTCGGCGAAGAATTCAAGGGCAAGGGCATCAACATGGCATATGGGCCAACCTTAGAGCCTCTCGGCCGCTCCGCTTGGGGCGGTCGAACTGGTGAGACGTACGGTGTTGACAGCTATCAAGCCGGCATCATGGCTGGGGCAATCGTCAAGGGTATGTCGTCTGCCGGCGTCATCGCCAGCGCCAAGCACTTCATTCTTAACGAACAAGAAACCAACCGAATGGGCAGCGGCTCTTCTAACGGTGGGATGGGCAGCGGTGACGGCGCTCCCCCAGGCGAAGCAGGCAACATGACCCTGACGACCCGTCAAGCAGCGTCAACAAACAGTACGACCAACGGCACAGCTTCCTCGGATGGCTCCGGCTCCTATACCGTAACCATCGGAGACAAAGCTTTCCACGAGACTTACCTGTGGCCGTTTTACGATACCGTTTACAACGGCATGGGCGGCGCCATGTGCGCCATGAACAAGGTCAACAGCACCTACTCTTGCGAAAGCCAGGACCTGCTCGCCAGATACCTCAAGGTCGAGCTTGGCTTCCCAGGAATCGTGTCTGCGGATGTCAGCGCCCAGAAGACGGGCATCAACGCAGCCAACGCAGGCATGGATCTCTCCTCGAGCCGATACTGGTCCAACGCCACGCTCGGAACGGGCCTTGTCAACGGCAGCTTTACCACTGACAGACTCAACGACATGGTGATCCGCAACATGATGGGATACTTCCACCTGGGCCAAGACGATCATTACCCCAGCCTCGCCGGCGCCACGGACCGCGTTGACAACCGCGGCAACCACAGCGTGATGGCACGAAAGTACGCCGCCGAGTCGATCGCTCTGCTCAAGAACACCAACGGAGCGCTTCCCCTAACTAACAAGACTAGCGTGAGCATCTTCGGATACCACGCCGGTCCGCGCTACGTAGGCGCCAACACCGCCCTGAGCGTTTATAACGGCGAGCCGTCGACCATGCAGGGCCACATGGCTGTGGTTGGGGGATCCGCCATGGGCTCGCTTGCCTATCTTACCACGCCGCTGCAACTCTTCAACGAAAGAGCTGCCAAGGATGGTTTCATGCTCCGCTGGTGGCTGAACGACACCTCTGAGACGACGTTCAGTGGAATGTCTGGCTCTGGAACCGAGCTAACCGAGTCCACTACGGGCGTGGCCGAATATTCTGACGCTTGTGTCGTGTTCATCAACGCGTGGGGCGGCGAGGGTGCGGATCGCACTGAGCTGTATAATGCCGATCAGGACACTCTCGTTCGGACAGTGGCAGATGTGTGCAATAACACCATAGTCGTGGTGAATACCGTCGGCCCGCGCCTGGTGGACGCCTGGATTGAGCATGAAAATGTCACTGGTGTGCTGTACGCTGGCGCGCTGGGCCAGGAGTCCGGAAACGCGATCGATGACGTCCTCTTCGGCGCCGTGAACCCCTCTGGCAGATTGGTGCACACGATTGCGAAGAACGAGAGCGACTACAATCCGGATACTGTCATCAGTTCGTACGACCTGGATCTGGACTTCTCGGATGGCAACTACATTGACTACAAGTACTTCGACTACTACAACATCACACCCCGGTACGAGTTTGGATACGGCCTCTCTTACACCACCTTCAACTACTCATCCACCGTGACGGTGGATGCTTCCCCGAAACTCACTAGCGGTTTCGCCACTGGAGATAGAACTGTTGGCGGACGAGAAGACCTTTGGAATATTGTCGCCACCGTCTCGACAAGCATTTCTAACACGGGCTCCGTAGTCGGTACCGAAGTTGCTCAGCTGTACATCTCGTTTCCCGAAGCCGCTGGAGAGCCGGTGAGGCAGTTGCGTGGATTCCAGAAGACGACAGTTCTGCCCGGGGAGAGCGCGGATGTGGCGTTTCCCGTGAGACGGAGGGACCTGAGTGTCTGGGACGTCGCCGGCCAAGAGTGGAAAGTCGAGAGCGGAGAGTACAAGATACACGTCGGTGCTAGCAGCAGGGACTTCAGGGCCCAGACGACTTTGAGGCTTGACTGAGTGGAGCAATAATGTTCTATGCACATGTATACATGTATGATGATTGCAGAGTTGGGCAACCGGCAGCTTCAAACGTTTACACCACATGTCATGAGGATCCATAAATGTGAACAAATAATTGGCAGTCTTTCAATGCGGGACTCACCTTGCTTCGACAGTGTGACTCAAGACTGAGAAACACTCCGATTGTAAGTAGCTCTAACTCATTCCGAAACCTCGGTTGCATTGCAGCATGGCCAATGAAGGAAAGTAGCAGTGACTTGGAAACAAATGCCTACTGTTTGAGATACCATGTCAACATTTCTATTTATGTAGGCACGGCTTTCAACTTTCGGCCAGCTAGAACCTCTCTGTGGCCAAGCCACATCGAGGTCTATGCACCTAATTGGCGAATGTTTACTAACGACTTTTTAAGGCCCTCTAGAGCACGACTAATTGATGGTTTGAGGTGAACACTGCATCTGTTGTCGTCGCCGAATTCTACCCTCTATAGTGGAAAACTAGATGATATATACAGAGCAAGGTTCAAGCATATAAAATCGCCGGTCTAGTGATCTAAACTCGGTGGAGATTTCGACGAACATCGGCTTGCGAATGAACCTTCTTGCCAGTTGGAAACCCTTTTCTTCCGATTAATCATCACGACTCGTTTTTCGCAGCCAACAACATCCCCTTTCGCAGCACTTGTAGCTGGATCACCACTCCCTGTCCTAAATTAATGACTAGAAGACCTTCACCCTGCTCGCAGGCTTCATTGACTAAGATGGCAAGATTAGCAGCACACTGGTCATCGCGGCAGAAGCATCACATCAACCGTGTGCACCGAGACCACGAAACTTCCACGTCAGCGGCCATAACTCTCCGGGCCATCAGCAAATGATATCTAAACTCGGGCAACAAAAGCTTGTGACTTGTTCAGTTCCCGGAAAAAAAACTTTCAACTCGTCATACGAGGGTGTGTTTGTGGCTGGCTGGCGCGAAAGTAACAAGGTTCTCACGTAATATTCCCTCCAAGTCCATGATCTTCATATCTGGATGGTCCGCCGTGAGGTACATAGTAAGCTACCTCCTCTAGTCCCACGATCGTACGCGTTCGTTTCAGAACTTAGCAGGCTCACATCAGGAATGCATAACGATTCCACACGAATCCTCACCGTGAAACGCCGATTCATCATCCACGCCACTGTGGTCAGTCTTTGGGGTTCTCGTAAGACGAATGCCGTCTTGGCTGCAATATGATCTGACAAGAGAGCGAGGCACGGTTACTCCCCCAACCCCAGCCAGCCACCATTGCTGACAAACCTGACCAAAGTAGGCATAAAAGTCGAGACGAGGCTTGATCCTCGCTATCTGATCATCCCGAAAGCCCTAACCCACGCCAGCGGCTGCACATGTACGATGTTCCCCGGTACGTCAAGCACAAACTCCCACGCCGGCTCATGACACATCCCTCCATCCCATCCCGGTGCTACAGGCCCGACTGTATCTGTTGCCAAGTCCGAGCCTGCCAATGAGCGGGAGAAAAGCCTGTAAGCAGAGAGGCTTTCACCAAGAGGGTGTACTTCATGTAGTCTACCTTCGTCGCGAGAAAGTAAGGCACCAGATGAGGCTTTGAATTGGGTTGGATACCACCGCAGCAGCTCCCTGTCAGCTTTTCGCCCGTTTCGAATTCTTCAATGCCCTTGGTTCACTGTCCAGTCTTTGCCGGTACCAGGAGGCCAGCCAAGCTCAAAGAAGCTAGGTAGCGGCACCGAGGCGGTGAGTGAGACCTCCGCTCACGGGACCGATTGGTGTTCTACACTCGCAGGGGCGACGAGTTTATGCCCAAGTCCTTAAGCTTTAAGCTTTACGGGCATGGGGACAGAAGATCTGAAAGTGATGACACAAGGTAGACCTTGCATGGCAACTTTCGCTCTGGCGCCATGGTGATTACAATGAGGGTATTATATGTAGAAATATGAGAGGCTTGGCGCTGAAATAGAGCTATAGAGAGCTTGGAAATCCTCGTCAAGCTTTTCATGTGCTTCTCCTGCACCTCTTGGTGCGACAGTAATGATCTCAAACCTCGCTAACTCGCTAGGCAAGATAAACAGCACACATGCGCACACGCATATCCAACACACGAAAGATTGGTGACATTATCCTACGTCAAACCACGCGCGTGCCACGATCCATGCCCTCCATGCCGTGCCGATAGATAGGCAAACTACCTTCACGCCCGCGGCGCGAGGCTCTCAGCTCCAGATACACCACTGGGGTGAAGTTGACGACGCTAGGCTTACTTGGCTTACACCCCTTCCTGGCTGGGTCAATCACGAAAGCAGCTCAGCCCCTAGTAAGCCTATCGACTTGTTTAACCTTCAGCTGGGTACGGGGAGTGGAACGGGATGACATGGAGGATGGAAAGGGATGGGGCACGGTTCTCCCACCATCTTTCGACGGACCTCTGAGACGTAATAGACCACTCTGGTTCGGCGATTGTCATCTGGAGGTTGATGTTGATGAATCTGATGGTTGGTATGCTGTCTGCAAGTAGCCTGCTTCCGTTGTGTGGCGCCGCTGATGATCGCTTCGCCAGAATCTTGATGAAGCTGGCAGTACACAGGCCGACAGACCTGGTTGGCGAAACAGAAATTCCTAGCATTTTCTGATCATGTTCTGTTGGTACTAGACACAGAGGAGGTGAGTTAACCCATGGCTAGCTCTCGACCGAATTGAAACGACGTTAAGACCACCACCACACAATAGGGCTGTCACTTTCTCATCGTCCTCATTAGCTTATGCGTCAGCAATTGCCAGCGGGGACTGCGTGTGATTGTGTCGGGTGAGAGGCTAACGGTAGAATTTATCAAAGTTCCGTATTGAGTATTGCCGACAGTTAGGGGGGCGAGATTGCGTTATTTCCCAGTCGATTACTCCTGATACGCTTCTGCCTTCTGGAACAGAGGAAGTGACACGGCGTATTTCTGACATGATGACGCCAGTAGCATCAAACAAGCCTGCCAGCGTGCCGAGTGTTAGGCTAAACCGATGGGTTGCCTACTGTTGTCTGAGCCTCATACCAAGTACGGCACCAGCCTGGCCGCTATAACCTAGTAAGCCCGGCCGGTTGCCTTGTGGCTCAGTTTCGGTCCGGGGTCACTCAAATGGAGAAGACATGCCGGGCGTCGGCAGTAGTACCGTAAAACAGTAACTGGCTATAGCTCTTTTGCCAGGGGAATTTCTCTTGGAAAGGAACATCTCCGATGGTATCAGCAAGCATTCCGACTTTGTGGCGGCCTCCCAAGGCGGAGGCTGGAAAACTCGATATTGCTTCCTGGTTCGTTCGTATGTGTTGACCCAGAAGAATCCTTCATATTTCTGCTCATCTCATTGCGTCATTTGCCGCCATTAGGCAGCGACAAGAAGCTCAGGTCGACTTTTCGAATCGTGTTTCGTACCGTAACCCGATATGCTGCACAGGAAATGAGCTGTGGAATTTACATTTTGTAAGCCGTTCGTAGGGTAAAAAGAGAGATCCCTTGTCCAAGCATCTCAAAGTGAGTCACTTGGAGGAGGTTAGTATTGCCTGATCAATGCCTTGTGACTCTACCAGTTCCCAACTTGGTTGTAATTTTGGGGGCGTGTCGCTTCTCGTCACTGACGTAAACAGCTTGGGATGTAATGGTTCAGGGTCGCTTGTCCGGTGCTTTTCTAGCAGGCTGTTTTATGACAACTGATCGGTTGATTTGTGCATTGCTGAGCTCAGGCCGACCCCTTCGCCTTTCGAATCAGTCAAAACGTCCTCTTCCGGGTATGTAGCAGAGGGAATTCGAATGTCATTGCTGAGCTAAGCACTGGCCCCGCCCGATCGTAGAGTGTTGCTAGAGAGGCAATTATTAGACCGACATATAGCCCTCGAACTGTGGTCGCGGCGGCAGCGTCGGTTGTGCGCCACATGTTCGGGACAGACTGCTGAGAATGGATCTCCTCGCAGTGGTGTTCATAAATGTGTGTCGATTGATCGCCAACCGATTGACATCAAGTAGCACGTGGATCTAGCAGGCCGCGGATGCAACAGGTCGTCGTCAGCCCTAAGCTCCTCCGGGCGGGAGTCGCATGCCGCGGGTCGCATGGACCTTTAGCATCATGCTGACGGGACGCACTTGACAAGCTCTGTCGAAGGCACCTGAGGTTTTTGAAAAGTCGAAAACAACGACGAAGGAGTTTACCCCGCTTAGCTCAATTCCCGAAAGATGCCCAGCTTCGGTTAGGTGGCTGACGCCTCCTGCCAGTTCCACCAAGGGAACCGCGGACGGGATCATACGAATTCCCCAAAGGCCGACGGTGCCGCTCTGTCGTCCGCGTGAGGTGGTGCTTGACAGGGGATCGTCTGCTGCAAAGCTCGCGCAAACTTGTGTGATGTGTTTTTCCTTTATGGCGATGGTGCCCCTTCATGCCGCAAACATGATAATTATTCCTCCGCTGATTTATCTTGGCCATCTCAATGCAGGACATACTGCGAGCTGGATGGTGTTTTGATTTGCTGGCTAGTTGAACAGAGGGTGCATATGTAGACGTTGCCCGACAGCGTAAGCAGGACGCATGTAAGCACTAAGCCTGACAAAGGACTTGAGTGGCAGGGAGGACACGGCTGGAGATCACTGGGGCGCTGTTGGCAAAGAGGACAGGTTTCTCCAGACCTGCAGTGATTGCTTGTGAGCCTACAAGAAGGTTAAATCTGGTAAGCCGACAGTAGTCAGATTGTGCATGGCGAGAACGAGAGGCATCGGCATTCGGGAGAGGAGCTTTCACTAGCTTTAATGAAAATCCAAATGGTCACACGACAGAGGGCTGAAGGGCAGATACCGGAGAACATGAGCGCCGATAGCTTGCGGATTGAGGCCGGCGAACTTGAATCCTGTGTTCTGTACGGCACCACGGACGAGACGGCCGTAGGCGTTTCGTGAAAGCAAGCAACATCGTAGAAAATGTCCCCGAAATTGAGGTGATGTGGTGATGCGCATGCAGAATTTTACCAATCTTCGATGAAACTGGGCACTTTTTCAAGTGTTTTCAGCACTTGTTCACTACTGCAATGCAGCTGATGGCGATTTCTTCCCCAGACGCTACCCGAGGGCCCGTGAATGTCATCCGCGCCGGATCGAAGTCCCTGATCTCTCGAACGATCCTTGGAATGGCATGGCTAGTGAATAATAGCCCATACGCCTGTGATCTTCGGCAAGGATTCTCGCGGAACTGCACTTTGAGCGGCAGCTCGTGCTCCCGCAACACGCCAACGGCCCACTGGGGCTACTGCAGGTCGTCTTACTTTGCACAAGAAAGCTCAGAGCGTAGTTGAACCAGGAAGCCTAGTGCATGCGTAAATCAGCCAACTGCAAGGCCATAATCGAACAGCAATGAAGTGGTGGATGGTAGAATGCGACGTCGAAGCATTGTCCACACAAGAACGGACGGCAGCCGGCGCCAGCTGACAGCCAATGCAGCAGGCCGGATCTGGAAAACGATTCCAATCCCGACCTGGCAATGATAGTAACTCAAAAGTATTATATATCGAAGGCAGCCCTCACAGTAACTGGGATAGTCAGCTGTTTGAGTGGACTGATGCTCTTAGGTAGATCGCAAAATGGTGTTGTTGATGACGACCTCGTCGGAGGCTGCCCGTGGTAGCCCAATCGAAATTGCACACTCGTTCTGGCACTGGGAAGGCATCTCAACTACCTGGCGCGCCTTTCGGAACTGACGGAAAGAGGTTTGGCTGCTGGAGTCGTTCACGATTTCTTTTCGCAAGCTCGAGCTGTCGTTTCTTCTCGAGTCGTATCGCATAGAAGTTTCTATAAGGGCTATTAGTTCCCAGAGGGTTCCTAGAGGGAGTTGGACACGCCGAGGTGTTGCCTACTTGTGGAGTGCGAAGACACGAGGCTCCTCGTCCGTGGATGGAGTGGGTGCTCCGGCACTATCCTGGGAGCTCGTCAGTCAGTATCCTGAGCCTTGCCAGAGGCGACTCTTGACCGGAGTTCCCCCAAGATCTTGCAGGTCTCACCTTTCCCGGAGATTTGGCACCCTCAGCTTTCTCGTCATCGGTCTTCTTGTCGTTCTTGTCCTTGTCTTTCCCCTTGTCCTTGTCTGCATTTTTGTCCTTTTCTTCCTTTTCCTTCTTCTTTTTCTGCTTCTCTTCGTATTCCTTCTTGACGCGCTCAACCTCTTCTTCGAGTTCTTTCTTCCGTTTTGCTTCGACAGCCTCCTTGTCGATAATGGGGGAGCAAAAGTTCTTGTCTTTCAGATGGCTAGGGCATACGTAGAAAAAGTCCTGAGATAGGAGTTAGTCGCGATGCTTGAGCACAGGAGATGGCCCCTCGTACCTTGTTCTCCGGAGCGACAAGGACGCTACTCGTAGCGCGGTAGCAGACATCGCAGCCTTTAGCCGCGGTCTCGGCACCTTACGGTGGGTGTAAATGTTCACAAAAGACATGAGGTCAGAGAACGATGCAAGAGTTGCAAATGCGTCGTAGACTAGGTGCGGAGGCGGTACAAGGCGTTGGTAGGGTGGAGATGTTGGCACCGACACCGTGGACAGGTTGGCGTTGTTGGGATTCGAGGTTGGATGAGGTTAGGAGAGAACGGCGTGGGGCAATGGATGTCCCGTTAGCTAAGAGCGCCAGCGACGAGCTTGTTGGAAATCGCGGGGTGAGAAACGCCGCGTCAAATCATGGCGGTGGAATTTGGGGCGCATCCTCCACTGTGACGTCGGGTCTTTCAGGGGAAGCGTGATCCTTTATGGTGAGGTGGTCAAAGCTCCCTTACCTTATGATAAGATAATTACGGTCAAGATAAGACAAGGCTGAGCTCTGTCCTGTCGCTTCAGTGCTCCGACTCGAGCTCCGATGAATTAAAATTTTGCGGGTATAGATGAGTCAAGAACCTTGCAACGCTCTGCCATTCCCCTCCTCTAAAAGACGATACCCTCTTGCTGTCTACAGCGAACCTCCAATCGAGTCATTCTTTTTGCTATTCCTTCCTCTCAATTCTTTTCAATTGCCGTGGTAGAGTCCTCCATCTACTTAACCCATTGGAACCTCTTTCAACACGGACATCCTACCCAGAGACATCAAGATGGCCTCAAGCTCAAAGCCCGCGGAGAACAAGTTGTGGGGTGGTCGCTTCACCGGTACGTCTCTTACAATTGAATGGTGTCCGGTTCCTTGTACTGTTGACTTACGAAAGAATACAGGCGGCCTCGACCCCCTCATGGAGCAATACAACGAGAGCATTCACTTCGACAAGCTCCTCCATAAGCAGGACATCTTTGGCAGCATCGCCTTCGCTCGCGCAAACTACGCCAACAATATCCTGACTCAGCACGAGTTCGAGGAGATCGAGAGGGGCCTTTTGGAAGTCGAAAAAGAATGGGAGAACGGCACATTCAAGATCGTCCAGGGTGACGAGGGTATGAAAGCCTGTGCACTTATATTGAACCTCCCCGAGTTGAGGCTGACTTCTAGAAAGACATCCACACTGCCAACGAGCGTCGACTCGGCGAGATCATCGGCAAAGACATTGCCGGCAAACTGCACACCGGCCGAAGCCGAAACGAGCAGGTTGTCTGTGACATGCGCATGTGGCTCCGCGACGAGCTGCGCAAGCTCGAGGGTCACCTGGTGAGCTTCTTGAAGGTCACCGCTGCTCGTGCCGAGAAAGAGATCGACTACATCATGCCCGGCTACACCCATCTCCAGCGCGCCCAGCCCGTCCGCTGGAGTCACTGGATGCTCTCGTACGCCATGGCTTTTGCCAATGACCTTGAGCGCCTTCGGGAGGTCATCAAGCGCGTCAACCGTAACCCCCTGGGATGCGGTGCTCTGGCCGGAAACCCATTCAATATTGACCGTGAAGCCATCTCCAAGGAACTTGGTTTCGAGGGTCTGCTTTGGAACTCCATGGCTGGCGTCGCCGACCGTGATTTCGTCACTGAGACTCTGCAGTGGGGCTCGATCCTCATGCAGCACATCTCTCGCTGGTCCGAGGACCTGATCATCTATTCCACTGGCGAGTTCGGTTTCGTGCGTCTGGCGGATGCCTACTCCACCGGCAGCTCGTTGATGCCCCAGAAGAAGAACCCGGATAGTTTGGAGCTTCTCCGCGGCAAGAGCGGCCGCGTCTTTGGCCAAATGGCCGGTTTCATGATGACCCAGAAGGGCCTCCCTAGCACCTACAACAAGGATCTTCAGGAGAGCTGGGAGCCCATGCTCGACCACATCAAGACGGTCAGCGATAGCATTCAGATCGCCGAGGGTGTTCTCGCGACCCTCGATACCCAGCCGGAGAAGATGAAGGCGGCTCTCGACCCCTTCATGCTTGCCACGGATGTCGCCGACTACCTCGTCCGCAAAGGTGTTCCGTTCCGTGAGACCCACCACATCTCTGGCCGCTGCGTCGCTTTGTCCGAGAAGACTGGCATCCCGATGAACGAGCTCAGCTACGAACAGTTGAAGAGCGTTGACGAGCGCTTCGAGGAGGACATCGCCGAGACCTTCAACTACGAGAAGAGCGTCGAGATGAGGGCTGCCAAGGGCGGTACAAGCAAGTCTAGCGTTCTGGAGCAGATCGCCGTTCTGCGGGCTTCTTTGGAGTGATATTGCCTATTCAGGGTATCAGGAATTTCGCAAAAGAAAATGGGTATTTAAGGCGTCCTGGGCAACCATGGGTTATCGTTGGTTGGAGCGAGTACTGAGTAGATATTGGGTCGGACGTGTGGGATTTGCTATGGAGAAGGGAAACAAAAACACTTTGTAGACTTGGGATAAAATTTCCGGAAAGGTTGTAAAACTCGTCGATAGAACAGGTCAACAGGCTCAATGTACTTTTCATGCATGCTGAATGACCGAACCGCTTTGTCCCTTGATTTGAGGTTTAGAGTTGGACGATCCAGTGGCAAGTTGAGAAAAGGGGCGTCGCTTTTACCGAATTATGTAAGTCCGAGTCCGCACCTTAGCGCACAAGGAACAAGCAGTGAACACGACGAGCACTCGTCCAGCTCCAACACGTCACATCCCGAAATTTCAATCAACGTCGCGTCGAAAAAACATCAGCAATTTTGCCGAAGTCAGTCCAAAACGACTTGTTTTTCAACCGCCCACTCAACCGTACAGCGTACGAATTAATCGAGCATAGTTTCTGCCGAGATTCTCCGATAACCGCCGAAAACCCATTAATTCGTTACAATGACGGCTGGCCTCGATAGCCAGCGGCTAAGAGCCGTCTTCCAGTCGCGGCCAGATATTCTGCAGGGCATTCAGAAGGCAGCTGGTACGGTGACGAACCTCAATTACGCAGCATCTTGCCGTCAACATCGTGATGCTAATATTTCTGCGTGTTAGACACCCCCGATCGGGTCGCACTATTCAACAACATCGCAAGCTTTGTCTACGAGCAGATCAGCGGACTGGAGCCTGCGACGAAGCGCAGACGGGTAGACGAAGGCCCCTCAAACGGATTTAAAGCGACGAATACAAATGGTGCGGCTGCGAAAGCTGCACCCAAGAGCTCCGGAACTGTCAATGCGGCCGACGAGGAGGTTCTTCTCGAGATCAAGGAGATATCTGTCTCTGTGCCGCAGCGCAAAAAGTACGACCTCTGTTTCACGGCAAACCACCTGTACGCTCGGGTACCGAATAGTACTACGCCCATAGAAGGCATCATCTACGCCTGGGAAGACATCGGTATGTCCGTAATGGCTTGGTGATCTTATGGCGAATCTAACATGGCCCTCAGAGTACGCCTTCTACCTCCCCGTTCCGGAAAAGACCCAGGTGCAACATAACTACGTCCTGTTTCCCCGAGGAACATGCCTCCCCACGAAGACTTCTCCCGAGAAGGAGGCGCTGGTTTTCACAGTGCCATCGACACCGCCCAAGCAAGGCACCATCGGCGGGCCCAAGGCGAACGCTGCATCCGCCGTATCTGACACCTACCGTGCCCTCTTCGACTGGGCGTTGACAACACATCTCAGCTCCGCCGGCAACACTGCCGAAATTGTCGCGGCGGACCCCGGCAAGTTCCACAGCCTTGTCCGCCAACCGCATAGACCGAACGAGAAAGCGGTGCATGTCAAGGCCTTCCGCGGGTCAAAGGACGGATACCTCTTCTTCCTGCCCAACGGCATCCTATACGGCTTCAAGAAGCCCCTCGTCTTCCTACCCATTGACCGCATCGTTGCGGTCAGCTACACAAACGTTCTGCAACGCACGTTCAACATCGTCGTTGAGGTGTTTACCGAAGGCGATGGGACAGAAGAAATCGAGTTCGGCATGCTGGACCAGGAGGACTACGGCGGCATCGACGAATCGTACGTCAAGCGTCATGGGCTGCAGGACCGTAGCATGGCAGAGCAGAGGAAGGCCAAGATGGAGTTGACGGAGAACCTAAAGGCGAAGAAGGGCATAAACGGCGAAGCAGGTGCGGATGGCGATGTTGAAACGAACGGCATGACGGAGCTGGAGAAGGCTCAGCTTGAGGCGGAACACGCGCTTCAGGATGACGAGGATGAAGACGAAGAGGACTACGACCCTGGCAGCGACGGCGAGAGTGAGGGCTCGGGATCGAGCGATGACGACGATGATGACGATGACGACGACGAGGACGACGCTGAAGGGGACGGCGACGAGGAGATGGATGAGAAGTAGAGGAGCAAAGTAGCCTGCATGGGACGCGCGGCGTTGGGGTGGGAATTTGACTGTGGAAACGAAGACTTGGCCATATTGAGGCCTACAGTCATAGCACAATGTTATACTACTTGGTAGGTGTACGATAATTCGGCCGTCAAACAGTGATGGGCCGTGGAAGAGCACTCATATCATCAGCGGGGAACTTTTATTCCCGACATGAAACGGTGCAGAGACGATGCCCTACTTTTATTTACGAACGCTACCTTTGTGGTACCTCGCCGGGTCTCCGGGGACCTTGTAAGTGCTCCAGTAGCTTCTGGCTCGTATTAAGACCCAAACATGTGTCTGCCAGCCATGGCTCTCCTCGAGCTCAACCTTGTGACTTACTAAATGCAAATGCTCGTGTCCAAATGTGGCCAATACCCGGTTCATCAAGGTGAGTTATCATATGATGACGGTCTCAATGAACAAGGAACCCGGCAGCATAAAGCTCGTTAGGGTTCTAAGCTTATAGTAAACGACAGATGAGTTAGATGTGCCGGAGGTGCTCCCAAACCTTGTGATACTGCATCCTCGAGGAAACTTTTCGATTAGTACACGAATCCCAATCTCCACAGTGACAACAATTCGCAAAGATGGACAACTGAGCCGACCAGGTGTAGCACGACAGCTCATGTATAAATGGCGGTAAGCCCCCTGCGAGCGTTCTAAATGTCTGCCATCTCTCCATTTTCCTTCTTTCCAACATCTCAACGCAAGTGACGCCCGTCATGAAGCCTACGCTTGTCCCCTTCGTCATCCTCTTGGCCTCCGTAGCCGCCTCCCCTCTCACCACACCCACCATCAAATCCGCTCCGGCCACTGACGTCGACTTCCTTCCCGTTCGCAGTTCCTGGAAGCCCATGGTACCGAGCCCTGAGGGTACTAAGGTCGTCGTCGAAACTCTCAACTCGGCGCCTCCCAAGAAGCACCGGGCCCTGGACGAGCTTGAAGAGGCCTGCCTGGATAAGTGTCTAACCCTGACCCCTGGAGCTTATCCTGCCAAGCAGACCACAGAGTCCCTAGCCTGCAAACTCCGCTGCGGCGCCAATACTTATCGCGGAAACCGCGAGGCAAGAGAGAAGGCTGAGAAGAGGTCCCAGGCCGACAGGCATCTCACAGCCGACACTCCTCCGGGCAAGGCCAAGCCATTTCCCCTTGCGAAGCATAGAGCCCCGACCGTAGCCGACTACAAGAATATATGCTTCATGAACTGCCCCTTCATACGCCATCCAACCATCCCTATACTCGATCCCTTCGCCCTCTTATGCAGAGTCGACTGTCTACGCCATGCTGAAAGAAGGGAGCGCGAGGACAAAGAAAAGGCCGAGAGAGGGCTCCAGGCCCGGGGTGAGGAGTAGCGGGCAGTCAGCGCAATCTTGGATGCAGACAAAAAGGTCCATGAGAATTTGCGGCCCAACAACCCTTGCGGCAAACCAAAGCGTTACGAAAACACGGCTTTCGAAACCTGCAGTCCCGACTGTGTTTCCGTGAAATTTTTCCATTCTTGTGCGCTGTCCGTAGCATCGCAGATGCTCTCATCCGGCGTATGACGAAGAAGAGAATTGAGAAGCCCCAGCGCGGCGAGTATTTGGCTACCGAAGCCGAGTGACCTGGATGTCAGTAAAACGCCGACACCGAAACCCTCGCAAGATCAAAGGCTGTTGAGGTTTTGTGACGGGGATTCTTTGATACGTGGTCGTTCCTGCTTTGGAATTTTTTTCTTTTTCTTTTTCCAAATAGAGTCTATGGGTTGAGTTTATTTTGCAGATGGTGTGCGTAATAGCTCAACAGTCGCTATTGTTCTTACACTTTTCGCCCTTGGGCAGCTCTAGACTTAAGAAGCTTGAGGAATCGAGTGAAATGAGCTTGACACTTGCGGAAACCTGAGCAAAAGTCCATGTCTTTATATTGACATTGAGCCCTGGGGCAGTTTGAGTCATTGGGTGCTATTTTTTGACCGAATCCCCTCAGTGTCTGACCAGTCCAAGATATGGAATGTTGGATGACGTTTAATGAGCTGGATTCATCCCCAATTTCAACAAAACCCGAAAGCACCACCTCTCAGCCCTACACGTTCTAACCGTGCTCTTGTCTAAGCGAATGGCGCGTGAACTATCGATATGACTAGTCTTTCTGGCTGACGGAAACCCGCCCGTACCCAATCATGTGTTTAGTAGTTGACATCCCGTGGCTGTCAGCGCCTTGACTAGACACGAGACAAGTCAATTTAGCGCCACGAACGTCCTTTGAACTGAATGAGATCTTACACAGCTGAAGGTAGACAAAGGAGAACGGGAGATTATGAGGCGTCGCGATTGGTTCCAGCCAAGATGTGGCTGATTGCCTCCCAAATTTCCAGCCAGCACTGAACGGTTTCCATTTGGTATGTCTAAGCAACATTTTGACGGCTCCTTTTGTCCAAATGATGATCTGGATTCTCCAGTATTCTCACCCTCCCCTGAGTTTTTGTTCACGCTGAACTCTCATGATCTGATACAAACCGGCCTTGATTGCTTTAGCAGATATCGACAACATGGACGGGTCTGCGGCGGACAACACGTCCACATACGATTGCGTGGTTATTGGCGCCGGTTATTCTGGGCTCGCAGCAGCCAGACTCCTAAAGGATTCCGGGAAACAGGTCCTAGTACTGGAAGCACACGATCGCGTCGGCGGGCGCGCAAAGACGATACCGCTCGACAATGGCGACTACTGGGACGTCGGAGCGTCATTCCTTGGCGACCAGCAGGACTTGATGTACGGCCTGGCAAAAGAATTCAACTTGCCAGTCTTCGCTGCACCCACTGACGGCAAGATCGTCCTGGCTTATCGGGGAAAACCCCGCGAGTACGGTGGGCTTATACCGCCGATGCGACCATGGGAAGTGTTGGACATGGGCCTGTTCGTCCGCCGGTTCGAGAAACTGTGTGAGACTGTTAACCAGGAGGAGCCGTGGCTGACTCCCGATGCGGAGGAGCTCGATAGATTAACGGTGCATGAGTGGTTGAAGAGGGGAGCGTGGACGCAGGCTACGATCGACATGGGAAATTTGGCATTCGAAGCGACTATCGGGCAGAACACATCCTGCATTTCGATGCTTCACGCCATGTTCTTCTTCAGGGGCGTGGTCAATTTCACATCCGCCCTCAGCACGAAGAATGGAGCGCAGCAGCATTTCATCACGGGCGGCGGTCAGGCTATTGCTAACAAGCTGAGGGAATACCTGGGAGACGGAACCGTTCATCTAGAGGAGCCTGTCCGCGGGATCTCGTACACAGAAAGCGTCGCGACAATTCGAACGGACAAAGGGGTCTACCGCTCAAGGCGCGTCATCTCTGCCATTCCGCCCCTCCAAGCCCTCAAGGTCAATTTTGAGCCGAGGTTACCGGTAGAGAAAACCATGTTGCTACAGAATATGCCGATGGGAGCCTTCTCGAAAGTCTATGCAACATATAAGACGCCCTTCTGGCGAGAAAAGGGCCTGACAGGAGAGAGCACGAACCCGACCGGCTTCCTCGGCGTCACATTCGACGCGACGCCGCCATCCGGCCACCCAGCTAAACTGACGGGGTTTATCGTCGGCACGAAAGCGCGCGAGTTTATCAGCTTCGGCAAGGAGCAGAGACGCCATGTCGCTCTCGCCGGCTTCGCCGCCGCCTTTGGTCAGGAGGCGCTCGACCCGGAAGATTTCTTTTTCCACAACATGGTAGAGGAGGATTGGTCTCTCGGGTGTCCGATGGCGACGCCGGCTCCTGGAATGTGGACTCTGTTGGGCGAGTGGGTGAGGAAGCCGGTTGGGGCGATCCATTGGGCTGGTACGGAGACGTCGACGAAGCATTACGGGTATATGGAAGGCGCGGTATTCGCCGGTCAGCGGGCTGCGTGGGAGGTTCTGGAAGAACTCAAGTGGAAAATTTGATGCATTGTCTTTGCCCTTGATTTAGATGGGTCGTTGTGCGCGTCGATGTCTAGGCGTTAGGGGGCAAATCACTAGGATGCGCAATGATACGGGAACAGTATACGTTAATAGAAGATGTGAAGCTAATTATAGCTCGATCCCTTGGTTTCTCCCTATGCAGACAAAGCTCATGAGCCTTGTTGATCTTCTCTCCGTACAGAGACAGAGTTCGCAGTCAAGGGACTGGCCCTGTTACTTATAGAGCCAAAGTCACGCAGCCATCAGCACTATCTTCTTCGAAGATTCCGCCAAAAATGATACCTTCGTTGATGCCGGATTCGTGGAATCCTGACTTTGTCAAATCTCCAGTACCATTGATAGACTTCTTTAGTACACCGAAATGGAACTGTCCCTGTCCCTGGATGTCGTTTTCGATTGGCGTGCCCTGGGCAGCAAGAGGAGCAGACCCTTGGGAGTAAAACACCTGGGTCAGACTTAAATGCCATTGTTAGTCAAGCTCTGATCAGTCGGGGGTGGTTCCCTGTCTTACTTCTTGGTGAAATCCAAAGTCAATGCAAAGTTGTGAAAGACGCCCTCTGTGAACTTGGCCTTGAAGAGCTCGGGGGAGGGGTTGGTGTTGGAGTTTCCGAACAGGTGGAGGACATCAGGGTCCTCAGGATGAATACCGATAAGGTCCCCGTACTTCAAAGCGAATTGATTCGAGCTGAAGAGGGAGCTTTCGAGGAAAACCATTTGATATTCGTGCGTCGTGTTGAGAGGCCGTTGAGGATCCTTCATCATGCTCCAGTGGACAGTCTTGATGCCGGATGTAGATGGGTCGGTGCCATTGTTGCTAATAGGTAACATTTCCGCCCGGCGGAAGCCTGTCTGAATGTTTGTTTCGGTGGGGGCGAAGATGGACCGGTCGTCGATGTTGACCTGGAACGGTTTGTTCGATTGGCCGTCGAGCTGGGACTGTTAGTCAAGGACTCAAAAGGAGTATATAAATAGCTTACCAAAGATGATGGTGCTGTCGGAATACTGACGACATCACTGGCCTTGAGTCCTTTACCAAAAACAAAGGCATTGTTGAAGGGGCTGGCGGATGTATCAAAATCAGCGACGTGAAGCCAGAAGGGATTCTGCCGTCGAACTGAATGGGACATTTGGCAGCATCGACGGCCCCAGCCACAATGGAAACCAGTGTCATAATGAAATTGAAAGTATGCGTCATGTTATAAATGCAGAATTAAAGAGTGTATGGTTCAATGAGAAACAACGAAAGAGGGATAAATCTAGAGGCAATGCGAAAGATTAGCCACGCTTCCCTGAGGCAAATCAAAGCTGGGTAGCTAGGACTACAGTATATCTATATGCTATGAAAATCCGGCATTGGACATCGGCTTACAGTTTTACGTAAAATCTCATTCGCGCCTTTACACTCCTCTTACGACTCGAACAGAAGGGGGAGAAAGTATGAATTAGAGTAACTGAATAATCCATCCTCGGATGATGCATGTATCATATACAGGAACATTTACCGTACAGCTCGGTCTCGGTAACATCTCCAGCTGTGTACGCTTCACTCAACAGATATCGGGTTGAGAACATCCCAGGAGCGCCCGCTGGTTGCTGGTGGGGTTGGTTTTCAATCTGTCTGAGACACAAATAAAGTTTATATATTTCCCGAATCTGTAGGAACTCCGCCGATCTTGAATTATGTCAGGGGCTTGGGGCTGGTTCGTCCGTTGTCCGCCGAATCTCCGCCGTCTCATATTTGAGTGTAAAATTGGAGTCACGGGTTACTACCAAAAAAGCTCTGGTAGGTATGCGGCATACCTCATTTGTTCCACATGCATAAGCATAGCAATTACATATCTGCGGAGAGTGCATTAATCCCGTTTGTGTTTTGGACATGGCAGCAGGCAAGTTGCGTACGGCCACCGTCACTAGCATTATGATAATAAAGACAGTTAAAAAACACCGATCATATCATTCATGAGCTCTCTTGTGTCTGGGATCTCGCTATATTGTGCGTCTTGCACGGAAAAATGGGGTCGGAAGGATATGTAGACTCTGCAGGCAAATTAAGCCTCCAGAGTTGTCGTCCAAACGAAGGGCCTTGCCCCTTGCATGACCATCGTAACGCAGTAATTTAGTGAGATTAGCATCGCAACTTTTGTGACTTCGTGGTTAAACCGAGCGAGCATAGCGTGTTGATGGCATGCTCGCAAGGAGCCGAGGAGGTGATGTGAATATCGTGGCGAAAAAGGTACTTGCGCGTAATAGATGAACGGTTCCTGGGCGATGAATCGGAATTGATGGGTATAGTATTTGCAATCAATGGTGTGGTCCGCAACTTTTCCCCAAGCATCGAGATATCATAGCTCGGTAACCGCACATGGAAGTGCGTACAACAATGCCGATTGGTGGAGCATGATGGCATCCGGACAACAGCTGTAGCCGTCCTCGTAAACGGTTGTGGGCATAGTGGTAATCGTGCCAGCCTTGATGAAAGCGGCCGGGGACTGGCATATGTATGGTTCGTCTTCCGAATTAGAGGAGTGGTTTGTCGAACCGAAATACTCGCATGGCTTGCCGACTTCATGGCCTGTCCCAAACAGACTGTCGGTCCACTTCCGAGCTGAAAGAGCCAACCCACTTCATCTGATTTCTTCTCTACTCTGTATCATTCGGGTAAGAGGATAGCTTCGTATGATCGTGGATGCTATTAATTCATAGTTTCAACTGTATATCAGGGCAGATGTTTTCAGACAGGCCGATAAGGGAGCCTTTTGCCTAAACGCGGGGGATTCTCGGGGTTGAATAATGCTGATACTGCCGCTGCTACTCCCGAGCACAAAGCTACAAGGTAGTGAAAGTGCTTCTCAGTCCATTCTGGTCTGTGGCTCGGGAGATGCAAAGTGAGGTTGAACCGATGTTGGCCTCGAGCACGGCACCGACAATCATCAGAGTTAACGAAACCCTGACCATCATCGTACGGGATAAAGCTCGATTTTGGCGTGGCGGAAATGCCTGTGTGGCGTAGTTTGGCCTGATGATGGATGGCCGGAAGGCCCTTTGTTTTCCGCAGCGGGTAATGTCATTGCCAAAAGCTCAGAGTTCGACAGGATTTGACATGTCTATGAGTGCTAATTTAACCATGGTGTTGAAGCGCAGTATTGTTATGATAATCGTGTTTTGCGAAAGTAAGATCATTTGACATTTTAGAAATGTTGTTTGATCACTAACTTAAGTCAGCCGTTTCCCTGCTGCTGAAATATGAATTGAACAAAATCGTTAGAAGTGCCGTCGGTGATCCTTAGAATTCTCCTGGTTCAAGATCATATGTTGCCTCCTGTTACATGTAGCCAATTTTGAGAAGTTTCTTCTCAGTCATGGCCATTTCCGATTCACTCTCAACTACATTCCGGGCAGCCTGGCTTGAACAGCGCCCACCTAGCTAAGTAAGCTTTTCAAGTGGCAATCCAGAACATATAGCGAGATCCGGATATCTCTACACTTTGTGTCCGTGCTTCTTGCCCTAGTCTCTACTGTATGCAGGAGGTGGAAACATGCTCTTGAATGTAGTCGAGGTCCCTGGAGCAAAAGCAATGCATGAGACCAGTGCAGCGCCCATCAGGCCCCGACTCGGAGTCACATTCGAGATCTCGCTGCGTCAACTACTACGCCGCTGGGACGTGTTCAGATGTAACGGCTGCGTCTTTTGGCACGAAGTGGTTGGATGGGCTGTAGCAAAATTAGACCGTCTTTCATATTTCGCTTACATTAGATTACGTTAAGTAACGATGCGTCTTGCTATATTCGTTACATTCCTCGCGTCAAGCTTATCTGGTCTTGGTTTCCACTTCGTATGCCTTTGATTGACATGAAAAGCATCAGTCCGTGCAAGATGATTTATCCCCCCGCGATGGAGGCATTTTGGAATGTCGTACAATTTAGCGTGGGCCATGACTCGGAGGTCACATATCAGAATATGTTCCCACTCCAGCGATATGAGACCAATCACCTCATACTCGATGTGTGCTTGGTTAAGGTCGACATTTTTAACGAGTAACTAACCATAGATTTAGGGATGTTGCTAGGGCTGGACGACATCGAGTCTGACCAATCGGCCTAGAAGACAGACTCCAGTATAATTTGCTCAGAGCAAGCCAGTCGCAATCTTTTCTTTCTGCAAGAAGGCCGGTGAACTCGGAGAATACAGTATGACGTCGTCAAAACTCTCCAATGATCTTGCGCTGCCTGCGCTGGTAGTCGGACGATCGACGGAACGTCAGAAATTAGGAAGCGGCATGTTCTTATCTCGGTGTCGGCGAGTCCGGTCAGCATACCCATGCATAAGTCCTACCCCTCAGTGGTGATCAATTCCCTTTTGCGATGCATCAACGCTAATTTACACTTATGCTACACTGCGCCCGTAAGTCTCAGGAAAGCCCTCTTTGGGTGTCGCCATGCTATCTACTGGTATCGTGGCAGAGGTGTTCGAGACTCATGTGCACCCTGCGCAAGTTGTGCTCTCGACCAATGCGAGTCACCAATGAAGCCCACAACTTCAAATGTAGGAGAAAATTGTTCTGTCGAATTCCGGTACAGAGAAGCCTCATTCTTTTTGCAACCACCAAAGATGCCACTCTTAGTACTCCCTGCACCATGCTGGCTCAGGAAGAGTTAGGAGCGGGCCCAAGTAGGACTCGGGGAGAACAAGACCACCAGTCACCCAGCTGCAGAGAGTGCCCCATGCCTTATCATTATCGCAGTTGGTAAACTGCTTGTTCGCTGTTCTCGATTTGGTAACCGTGTCCTGGTCGGTGTAATTATACTCGCAGTATCCGTGCGAAGCCAGGCAAGTCACCTTGCTTTTCCCATCGAAGCTGGGGTCCTTGCCTGTGCAGTCCTCCACCTTGAAGATCTCGCTCAGGTTTGCCCAACCCTTGTCGTGGATCGCATTTAATACATCGACGTAGTTGTTTTTGTAGTCCTTGGGATTGTGTAGAGCGTACGTGTTGCCCGTGTCCGGGTCGATCCACCACTGATAGCAGTTTCCGGCGGGACCGAGTCCGGGACATGAGATTGCGCCCTTAGTCATGGGCGCAAAGTCGAGCGCATTAACGCCCGTTGAGCGAGTCGCGACGATGCCATTCGCCTTGAACGCCAGCGAAATGACGTACAGCTGCAGGTCGTGGTACAGCGAGGTGGATTCGAGATTGAGGCTTGTCACAGCGCGTTGACTAAAGCCGCCTGGCTCGGTTGCGGCCAAGAAGAGAGTGCTGTTGCTTTGCAACTCCTTCAAGGCGCTCTGAAGGCTGTCTTGATAGTCGATGATGAGCTGGGCGAGTTCGCTACCGATCTTGCCCAGTGTGATGAAACGTGCATTGGACGAACCTGCAACCGAAGACATGAAGAAGTTGCTCATTCCCGTAGTGACAGCCATTCCTGTGGCTACCAGAGCCAGGACGGGATTCACACCACTGGCTGCGGCAAGCCAAAAGCCACCTGATATCGACATCCACAGTAAAGTACTTGGGACTTCCGGGTCGGTAGATGGGGAGATTGTGGCGACGATGTCCCCGATTGTGTCGGCAGCGAGCGAGTGCCCATTCCAAAGGGCCTCTGAGAACTGGTTGAAAAACTGGTAAATGGCGTAGATGTTCCAAAGTGTGTAGAATTGCTGCGGCGAATAGTACGTGGCTTCCGAACCAGTAGTCTCGAAACCTTCGCAGGTGTCGCGAGTGAGAGTGTCGCAGGTCCGGCCGCCGTAGCCGTTAAACACCAGGAAACACTGCGCGAATCCTAGCGAGTCGCAGTCAGCTTTGGTGCCGTTCTCGGCCAGCCACTTGGTGATGTAGTCCGAAACATTCAGCTGGGCCCAACATTCGGGCTTGAGGCCTGTTGCCGACGATGGAGAGCAGTCAACTGCACGAGCGATGAGGGAGCTGTCGGATGAGGAGGCGAGGGCTGCATTGCACAACAACCCAACAAACAGCAGTGCCCGGGTCGCCATTGTGAGTGGACACCTGTGAAGATCATAAAAGAGTGATAATGGTGAACGAGCGTCAAGCTCGAGTTATGGCTCGATTTGCTTTGGCCCTTCATGATATAAGCTGCGTTTGGTCGTTTGGTGATATATAACTTTTCACAGCTTCATCAGCCTTGCAAGTTTCTGATAACATTAGATGAGTGTATTACAACATCCACGTCGGCGATAGGCATGGATTGCGATGACTCAGGCGTTGGAATACAAAGTGCGTGAATCCCCTTACTCAGTGAACACCTAGGGTCTTGATCGGCATCATCAGCACCTCTTTTATATGGAGGGGCAATTCTAAACTTTCTACTACAAGTGCCGACACCACCCACTCGAGCCACCCCCCGGTACAAGTATGGGTCTGAGCAAGGTTGTTGACTTTAAGTGTCACCGCCGCTAATATGGCAGCACCGAAGATAACATCGATTACTGAACGGACTGGGAAAAGAGCAACTAGGGGCTTCATTCTAAAAGACCGAAATTTGTAAATTTCTGCCCTAGTGCAGATCCCACTAGGGAGCCTCAGATGATAGCCCTATCTATGAAGACCCTGTATCATTTCACTACACATTGACTCGACTCAGATCATGAAGATTTCCAGGGCCCCCTTACAGATGCAGGCACTCCCTTGGCCCGTCTGAAAGATCGTCTCTTAAGACTCGTTAGCTGAGTGCACACCCGCCGGCGAGGCTTGAACGAATACCTCATACCTCGACCTCAGCTAGATGTCAGTCAATTCATCAGCAAGGTAAATTGCAAGTGCCAAGGAAAAACTGCAATGACGTGCAAATGGATTGTTGTATGCTTGCAAGCCCGACTTCACCAGAACATTGAGGAACATTTGGCGACTGATGTAGGTAGGGTTCTATCTAATTACTACATTGTCACTCAAAGACTTGCCATCCCGCTTTCCTCTCTATTACAGTCGACCAACTTGAAACCTGATTATTGCAACGTTTCCTGAGACCAGAAAATTCGGGCATCATGTAGTGGGATGGGAGTCTGTAGGTGGCACTTGCATCGCGGGCTGTTTCTGGTAACCTTGGATGATTGGATTCGTAGTCTGACGAGCAAGCACCTCTCGTTCATGCTGAACAAGAGCCGATGAGAGGCACCAATAGGATGCGCAACAATCCCTAGCATCGCTGCCTTTGATGCCGTAGCGCTGGCGAATCTGGAAGCGTTTGCGCATGACAATCCTACATTGCATTGCCAATCAGCTGGGTTGCTCATCATTCTTTGGCGTCACAGAACTGTCATGAAGAAGGACATACATCCAACCAAAGCCGGTGAGATAGGTGACGCCCAGCATCAACACACAGTCGCGGTTGATGTGGCTGTAGCCTTCCATTGAGGGGTCTTTTATTCGGTGCGAAGTTTGACCGAGTACTTTTAGGCGCTGTTAGTAAGATATGTAACGAGTGATCCGAGGACCTCATACGGAGACAGGGTAGGAATGTTCCCAGCAGGCACAGTTCGCAGGAAGCGCAGCAACCACACAGGCCGTGATGCCATCCATCTTTTTGGACGTCTTGGCCTTCGTCATGCTGGTTCTGAGCGTCATGAGATTGGGCTTGGTGGGAGCTGCTCTCTTGTTGAAACTGCGAGAGAGACATTGCCGCACGAGTTGGTCCGTCGTCAACTCAGGGAAAGAAAGGGCCATTCCACCTTAAAACATGGAGTGGTGAGACTCAGGAGGTCGACATCACCGCGGACACCGACTCTCTGTGCGTTGCGCATATGGCACTGCCTTCGGCCCGTGTCTGCGTGGCTGGCCGCTCGAGATTGGACCGTGCTGCGTTTGCCAAGTCAAAAAAGGGTGCAACGGATGATTACGTCAGGGATCAGGGCACCGTCAAGCTGACCGGCTTCGTTTCCCGGTCCGTTTTCTGTGCCAGTCTTGGCTGACAAACCCTGTATCGGGCGACGTAATGCTGGGTGGAGTTGCTGTCCCGATAGAGTAGAAGCCGTGCGATCCCTAAATCAAACATTAAGGCGCAACGGAAACGCCTTTCGGCTGCCCGCGTATTCCGTCACGGTCGGCGGTACCTGCGGATTCCGCAGCTTGACCCGGTTACCTATTATTCGCGCGATCCTCGAGTGAACTAGAAGCTGCACGGTGGCTCAGCAACAACAACATCATGTGGCTACGACTCCGCGGCCCGGACGCCCGGACTCATCCTGAAATTTTGTGTTTGACGACTGTCAAGGGCTAACATGTCAAGTGTGATCAAAGGCTTAAGTTGATAATCATTCAAGTCGAGCTTACAAGTTGAAACTATGAACCTTCCTGCTTGCTCTTACTGACCAAGTGCCTTTCTTTCTTTCCCTTCACTTCGCCCTGCGGAGACGGAATCATAATGACCCTCCAGACAATACTCAATTAAGGCGCACCCTCGCTGAGATTCCTCCCTTGACGACTCTGGATCACGAACACCAGAGCATGCCCCGAACTTTTGGCAGCAATGGCTCTACCACTGGCTGTGGCGAGTAAGTAGCCCTACTGTGGTTGCGATGGAGTCAGGCCTGCCGCCTCGTTTGTTCCCTGCTTGAACAGCGCTTAGGTGTCTTTGCGAATAGACAATTTCACCTGCGCTGTTTTTATGGATATTGCCGTTCTCGGTGGTAGGTTATCCGGTTTTGCCACCGCAAAAGATATCGTCGTCGCCAACAAATCTGTTGTCGTTCTTAAGGCCTGCGATCGAGTCGCGGGTCGCATCCTAGACACATAGTTTGACGACGTTTATGTCGCCTGGCTTGGAGGTTAATCTATTGGGGAGACCCAAGACCAGGTCATCGCCTTGGGCACCGAGTTGGGTGTCAAGTTTATCATGACGTACGCCGAGGGAGCCAGTCTCTTGTACTTCCGTGGCGTATTGACCAAAACAGGCTCCACCATAGATCCTGGTATCCGGGTGCTCTACCTCTCGACGAAGGTGCACTCAGCGAGCTTGCCGTCGCATTGGGGAATATTGACACCTTCGCGAGCTGCATACATGTCCAAGCACCATGAGACCATTCCGAAACCAGGAGTGAGATAGCTTGACCTTAGATTCGTGGATCAAGTCCACCGTCAACTGAACCGAAGCCCGAGATTTGATGACCCTTCTAGACACGTCCGCGTCCATTGAAGAGGCGTCTCCTGTTTCGTTTCTCTCGGTTCTTGCCGCCATCAGCGGGTCGGGGAACGAAACATCCCTAGGAACGTTGCCAGACTAGGCAATGGGCCTGGAGGAGCCAATGAGTATACTTGCGCAGGCATTTGTCACCAGATTGCTCTCAAGCTAGCCCAACGTCTTGGCCCTGAAGTCGTCAAGATCAATCCGGCCGCCCGATACGTTAAGCAGACCGAGGACGGATAAGACGTTTCCACGCATAGCGGCGCCTTTCGCGCAATGAAGGTCATCGTCGCCATGTCACCTTCTTTGGCCTGGCGTATTCGCTACTCCGCTTCCTCGCCTGCTTACCGAGATCAACTGACCCAGCGCGCACCTATGGGATTAGTCACGAAAGTGATTGCATGTCACCCTACGCCATTCTGGCTCGCGGACGGCCTAAGCGGACAGGTCCTCGCAGACCCCTGACTTTTGACCAGCACTGTGAATAACAGCCCCTAAGACGGCAGTTTTGGCGTCGTTACGGGCTTCATCGAGGCGAATCGCGCCCAAAGTCTATTTGGAAAGCCAGAAGCTGAGATCAAGAAGGCCGTCATGGAGAATCTTGTCAGGCACTTTGGTTCCAAGGCAGCAAACGTGACCAGCTGTTTCATCACCCGGTGGGATGACGAAGAATACTCTCATGGTGGATTCGGTGTCTATTACGGCCCGGCGTATACTCACGATTTGGGAGATTCCTCGCGACACCCTGCGGGGGTATTCACTTTACTGGCGTAGAGGCGACTACATAGCAAAAGAGTTGCGTGGATGGCGCAGTCCGAAGCGGCCAAAGAGCGGCCAAGGAAGCCTTGGAGGCTCTGTACGGAGGTTGAAGCCGCAGAACGTGTTACCTTGCTCACGGTCTGACCACCCAAGGAGATATGGTCCCATCTGCTCATGTCTCAATCTGCTCATCTGAAACATCCACGGCTGGTGTTCTGCAGATAGAATAGCGCAATTAACTTGGCTATTATAGCAAATTCTACAGCACGAGATCATACACCGACTCTCTCTTTCCCGCTCTTGTTTTCTGAAGCGCAACACTTGAATACGATGACTACCTCGCCCTTGAATTACGTTGAATGTTTTACAGCTTTCAGTGTCCAGTCATGTTGTACATCATGCAAATCATGGGCCAAAAGTCAACTCAGTACATCTGGTGAACGAGAGGCAGGGACGGCCTTCCAAGCCAACTGCAAGTCCTCAATGTAGACCTCTGCAACCAGAAACCCTCGGGACTTGATTGCGTCCAACAAGGACATTACGCGGAGTCTGTCTAGGGAGCTTCGCATCTCCACGCCAATGAGCAGGAGGTGGTCGATAAATACGACAGCCTCGACGCCCGCGTGCTGCATTCTTCTCTCGACGTGGTTCAAGGCAGAGTGTGCATATTCCAGAATTTGCGATTGGTGGAGAACCTCCTTTGAAAGCGGAGCGTTTTGCCAGGGAGGGTGGGCAAACTGCCGAAGCGTGGCTATCTTCAGACTCAGAGAATGCGCGAGGAACATGTCTTTCGAAGAGTCGCAAGCCTCCTTGGAATTCTTCACGATATCCTCAAATTGGTGAATGGACTCTAGCAGTTCTGAGGCTTGCTGTATAATTCTCTGCCCCGCGGCGAGATGCTCGGAGTAGGTTGACACCACGGCATCAACAGAGGAAGTAGACTCCATTGGGCCGCCGCCGAAGCCAGACACCCCGGAGAACTCCATCTCCTGATGGAGCCATGTACGAGACCTGATCATTAATCAGCGAATTGGAACAGAGCTTATTGAGAAAGATAGACATACTGAGCATTGATGCCTGCCAGCGACGCAACAAAAGTACACAAACACTCGAAGAGCGACATGTCATGCATCCTGCTGGCCGAAATGCCGCTCTTCTGAACGTCCACTATTGAGGTGCACCATTTCTCGTCTGTCAAGGGAGTTTCGCAGTCACGCATTAGGCATCCTAGTCCTTCGAAAGTGCGGAAGAGTAACAGTGCGGACTTGTCGAACGGCGTTGAGAAACCATGAGGACCGCGAGGTTGCACGATGTAATGCGTGATTTGGTCCACTATTTGCAGGCTGATATTGGGGCTCCGATTGCTCATCAGCTGGCTATGTTAGTCAACCACACTAACCTCCGCTCTTTGGTGCAGTACCTGTAGCAGACAAAAGAGAATACCAAGCAGCAGCAATGACCGGTCCATATGCGAATCGGGTTTCGAAGACGCGTCTGTATGGTTGCGTAGAGCTCGCGTTGCTCATTTTCCATGAGCATGCCGCCTTTTCGGCTCACGGTTGACTGTCGGCCGCCGGTGGCGTATATGCTACCGATACATGCGAGGACTGCTCGGATGCTTTTGTCTTCTCGGAACCAACGGAGAAGCATGGCTGTCGAGAACAAATAAGTGATTGGCGAGGGGGATTCGCCAACGAATTGGTGCACGAGGGCCAGGCATTCCATATGGTCTATCGCGGTCATAAACCGGCTCTCGGCCAGGACAGCCGCAACAGCTGGCCTGGCTGATGATATAGTCCCAACAGGGGTTACATTCTGGGAGGCTTGACCTCGACACGCGGTCAAGCGCGATTTACAAGCTTGGCATGGGCGGTCCCCTTCACACTGTGAACTTGGGTCAGTATGTCGGGCTGGGTGCCAGCAACGTCTAGCTACAACTTGCCTTGGTCCGACGTATACGGCACTGCTCACACCGACGCACCCTCAGGCGCTTATCCAAAGGCCCTATGTTTGTGGCTCGTTGGCGCCCCCACGGCCTCATAGTAATATCGTGGTGTAAAGTACACGGAGACAATCGTTGCGGGGACAGAAGGCCTTAACAAGAAAGCGGGTGGGGATCAAGGTCCGTTAAATACTTGAGATTTGGTTAGGAGAGTCATCGGGAGTATCGGATTCGGATCAAGTTGATGGGATGCTTGCAAGCAGAAACGGGGGCAGCGTCAGAAGCAGCAGAGTAAGAAGGATTAAGTTCTGAAACGTGCTTTGGATTGGTGGCCCTAACTGTTTGCAGCAGTGATTGCGCGATCCCTGTCTGCCTTGGCACCATTATCCTTGTCGACTACTACTAGGCAGTATGTCACCACAATGCACTTGGCGGGCCAATAGAATTTCGAGACAGTATGCGGGAGCTTTGTTATTTCTCCTTTTATTTTTTCTATTTCACCTTAGACATTCAACATACGATATGCCGGGTAACTCAACGCCTAGTGACGATATTTCGCAGAGAGGTTGACCTCCCACGACGGGCAGTAACGACTGCTTTGTAATTTCTTCCAGAGAAGGCTACATCCTTGGGTCTTAAACGTCGTGGCTTAGATCCGACACAGTAAGCTCGTCACATTTGCCTTACCCAAGACTAAAGGCGAGACACAGCACATACCACTTTGCAGTGCACATGCTGCTTTAAACAGCTTCATTGAACGAACCTAATCGCTGGTTTACACTTTACTCTATGTACGAAGACACAATTGTTGTTGGTACAAACTTTGCGTTGAAAATATGTGACAAGAAGAAGTCTCCAAAACCGAGACCAGTTCGGTACATTAGTCATGTTTTACGAGCTCATCGCGATCAGATCCGCCGCCCTCTCGGCAACAGCGTACAGCGTGCTGACAAGGTGACCGCACACCTGGAAGGGCAGGACCGAGGCGTCAACGACACGTACGTTGGCGGTGCCGTAGACCTTCAGGTTGGCATCGACAACACCGCCCTTCTCACGGGGCATCATGGCAGCCGTGCCGACGGGGTGGAAGTTGGAGCGGTAGTTGCCCTTGATGTAGCTCTCCCAACCCTCAACGTCGGCACCCTCGGCGACGACATCCGCACCGGGGCGGGTCTCGGTTCCGGCGAAAGTGGAGAACGGCGCGGTGCCGTACAGCTTGCGGATGAACTTGGCAGTCTGCACCTGCTCGAGCAGGTCCCAGTCCAGCAAGAAGTAGTTCGGGTTGATGATGGCGTTGGAGGTGGAGGACTCGCCGATGTGGATGCTACCGCGAGAAAAGGGGAGAAGACCCCAGTACTCGCTGCTCCAGGTGCCCTCGGCGGCGTTGACGAGCACTTCGGCGACGGGGATCTGAGACTCGAAGATGAGAGCCCACTGCATCTCGAAGAACTCGAGGAGGTCCGCGGCGCGGGTGACGTTGCCGTTGACGGAGGCGACGGTGGCGGCGTAGCGGGGAGAGCCTCCTTGATTTGGGCGGCGACCTCCTCGGCGTCGTCGAAGATGTGCGCGACGGAGGGGTATGCGACGGTGGTGAGGGCGCCGTCGACGGTGTAGTTCTTCATGTCGAAGGAGAGACCATTGTTCATCTGGTCCTGGAGGTTCTCGCCGACGGTGGGGAGGTCGACGACGGTCTCGATACCGTGCTGCTTGAGAACGGTGGGGCGACCGATGCCGGAGAGTTCCAGGAGCAAGGGGGAGGTGAGAGCGCCGGCGGAGAGGATGACCTCCTTGCGGGCCTTGATGACGCTGCTGGATCCGTCGGCGGACACGATCTCGACACCGTCGGCCGTGGGGACGGTGGCGTTCTTCCAGGTAAGCTTCTGAGCGCTGGTGTTCAGAAGGACCTTGAGGTTGGTCCGGTTCTGGTACGGGAAGTAGTAGGCGCGGGCGGCATCCTCACGGACGGTGTTCTCCTGGTCGACGGTTCTGGGGAAGACGGAGAAACCGACCATGTTTCCGCCGTTGACATCCTCGTTCCAGGGCAGGCCGAGGTTCTGGAAGGTCGAGTTCAGGACAGTGGGCATGGTTCCGTTGGTCTGGCCGTAGGTCCATCCAGTCAAGAGGGGGCCGTCCTCGCCGTGTAGTTCGGGCTCGTACTCGAGGTGGCCGGCGACTTGGCGTACCGGCTCAGGGGTCTGAAAGTGCTCGCTCTTGAGGTAGTAAGGGAACAGAGCTTCCCAGTTCCAACCCTCGTTCCCGAGCTGCTCCCAGGCGTCGATCTGGGAGGCTTCGGCACGGGTGTAGGCCAGTCCTGTTGGCGGTTAGTCAGTCTCGTTAACGTTTGTCTCGTCTCAACTCACCGTTGATGGTGCTAGTTCCTCCCAATGCCTTGGCAGCTCTCATGGTCTGGACCGAGCCGCCGCCGTACGTCTGATTCGTTGTCTGGAACGCAAAGTCGATATCGGTGCCGAAGGCGAGTCCGTACCCGTTGGGGTTGGTCACGTTGACGTTGTCGAAGACCGAGCCACCAGCCTCGATGATGAGGACGGAGACGGCAGGGTTCTCGGACAGGCGGTTGGCGAGAGCCAGACCGCTGGTGCCGCCACCCACGATCACGTAGTCATGGACGTTGGTTGAGTTGGTGAAGCGGACTGCCGCCGCCGCCGCTCCTGACAGGAGGGCCGAGGTTGTGAGGAAGCCTCGCATGTTTGAGCGCGTGCCGTTGAAGAATGACCCGAGATTAAAAGAGGGTAGTCTGGGTGAATGAGCGTAGACACGTGGGCAGATGAGGGCCAAATCTTCGCGAACTTGGAGATGCCGACGTCTTTTTATTAACGCTCAGAGACCCGGGGCAGAAATTTCTACAGCGTCGTAGTCCGGGTCTACGAGCTCCCTCATCACGTCACCCCCATCTGGATCCTTTCATCGTGGTCCTATCCCGATAAACCGGATTACAAGGGACCGTCCCGGGCACCGACTGAAGTCTGTGCTCCCTTGCCATTTCGTCAGCGCAATCTAGACGGGCCAACTTACTCAAAACCCGGCAAAGTGGATTACGGGGGCGTAGCCGTCGATGCCGATTACACTGGGGCTCAGCGGTGAGGAATCTCATTGGGCGTTGTCGGACTTGGCCAGACGGCGCGAGCACTATCTGATCGGACCGATCCACCGGCAGTTGGCAGGACACATGCTTATCAATTATTAGAATACAAAGATCCAGGGATCTCGAACCCGCCACGACGGAAGTATCTGCGTAGATCGGTGGGGCCTGCAGGGGCTTCCCACTCAGGGCCACGCCAACTTGCTTGGTAGAAAGGTCGAGACTGGCATGAAAAGAAGGTGCTAGAGTGGTGGCGGCCGTCGAATCATGGATTGAGCTGCATGTACCGACTCAAGAAGTCGTCCAAAGTAGGGAAAAACTAGCAACATGACAAAACGCCGGGGCCTACGTCATACCCGAGTACGGCTGCGACCTCTCGCAACGGCGGCCTTCTCATGCGCACACACGCCATTCTGCCAGATATTAAGGTATCGATGTCTCAGTTTAAGCTCACATGCCAAGCGCATGCGCCCAGTGATGTTCGTCCCAAGGGCCGCGCAGTTGTGGGCCTGGCATTGTCGGCCAGCATCAGCCGCGTCTTTTGGGTACGCGGGTTTACGGAATTAATAAGAGCGGGCACAAACGTTTGAAACGAAGACAAGATGGGCCTTTGGAAATGCTTCCTAAGCATTAATGGAATTGGAGGAACCGGAGCCCCATGAGTTGTCATGCCTCGAGTCGGGCCGTCAGGGCTCAAAAACTTTCAGGATGTGGATTATGGAACCCGGCCCACGCTTATGTAGAAGGCAATAAGCACCGATGCTCCGCTAGTGACCGAATGACTGATCCTTGTATATCGTAACCTGGTTGTATCCGATCGCCGGCCGCTTACTGTCGAGAGCTGTGCTTGCGTGCCGTGGCTCAAGGACAATTAGAATATCGTCGCCCAAGACCTTAAGGTCTTGCCACGACCCGCGACTTTCGGATGCCTCTCACCCTTTTCAGATGAGTGGTTCGGTTTTCAACCGTCTGTCGAATATACTAGCTGTGCGAATTCGTAGCAATTGGTCTTGACGAGGGTTGCAACTTGAGATGTATAAACGATGCATCGTTGAGGAGCATTACGAAGCTGCGGCTGGATCACTTTAAGCCAGGGAGGGAGTGCTACGGTCACAAGTCTTGTCAATTAGGTTCCGCTTGCAGGGCCAGTGGGTTTATCATGATGCCATCCAATCGAGTGTCTTGACCTCCGGTTTGCCATGCAGAATACCAATGACTGCAAAGTTATGCGTCAGGCACTAACAATTTGCCGGCCAGTAAACCTTTATGGGAAGGACATGAAAGCCGACCTCGCAGACTCTGTTACTGGGGACCAAGGACTCTGCAAGATACTGCAATCGTCCAGGTTAGTCATTTACGCCTCTGATGCCGACCAGGGTCGTACACACCGCACCCAGGAGATGAAATATTGCGAAGAGGTTCAGATTGTGGCAGGGTTTTAAGTCTCCACGGTGTAAGCAGGCATGGCGTTATGCAGGATCTCTGTGTGTCAGGCACCGTTGCGACGCTCCACCGGAATCCACCCAACCAGGGCAGTAGACAGTTCAACGGGTAAACGGCCATCATCATTTTGATTGTCCAACTCTGAGGCTATGGTTTGGTAAGCTGCTTTGGTGAACATGGATTCGGCTCTTGCCTTGGCTTCGAGCACTCTCCTATCTATGGCCTTGCAATCATATTCTAGAGCCAGTCCTGATATCTGTGCTTGTGAACAGGTCGCGTTCAACTTGAGTTAGGCGCCAACAAATTGTGAAGAACTTCGAATTAAATTCCCAAGGCTTGAATCATCCGAAGCTCAGTTGATTGCACTGGGTAGGAGACTACCGTGCAGGCATTCCAAACCTGTGAGTCATTACACAGCCAGGTACCTCCAGCCGCCAACCTTTGAGAGCACCAGACGCAGCAACGGTAGATTGCGGGATTGGCAGCGAACTCATCGTCGTGACTTGAAACTGTTGCAGAGGCTTTTCGTTGCAGCAGAGACAGTCAGTTGTAGTAAGAGAGTTACAGCATGTGTAATTTAGCTCGGTAATCAACGATCTCGACTGCCGCAGGCCCCGGGCGCAGCGCCGGATATGTGGGCCTATACGGAGCCGACAGGTACAACAAGTGAAACGGGGTAAGCCCGAATAGATGGGAAACACCGACCAGAAGTGTAATATTCGCCGAACGCTAGCTGCAGCATACATGGGCTTCCAAGTGGTGCAAGCCTAATATAGCCTCAGGTCACCCACGAGACGTGTTTCTCTCCCCTCAATACTTGCGAAGCCCGGACGTACATCGGACTACCGGCATTTCGAGATCTGCTCGGGCGGTATGTACCACCCGGACAGCGTGGGTATCGGCTGCGGGACGTGTGGCTCCGGGAGGCGCCGCGGCGATTTCTTCGCATGCGACGGCTGTAATACATGAGGCGGAAGGTACTCGACGGGCTGTCAGACGTGTTATGACGAGCGTTACACCAAGCAGCTGCGTCAGATTCGAGGCCATGTTATCACAGTTGACCATTGGCGCAGACGGGCGAATATTTTGATGACAGCCCGAGCCACCAAAATCTTGGGAGTTGAGAGAGCTAGACGGCGGATCGCCGGACATGATTCGGACCAGGTCAAGATGTGATATAAACGCATGGAAGGGCAGGAAGGTTCGGCCGCGGACGCTGGAGCAGTGCTGTCAAAGTCGGTTGCGCGACGGTCATTAACGTCGGCTGCCTTGAACAAAAATCAGGACTTTCAGTCGTCGGCCCGCAAATTAATCGGTGCCCAAACAAATGATGATACAAGCCTCTCGGCACCCATGATTCCTCTGCCGAAGGATTCTCCAGCATGTCAACGTGAAGCAGGACTTCAATCTGCCGCCCGTCACGAGACCCAAATTCCAAGCGCTCACTTCCTCGACGCGACCCTCTCAGCCAGCTTGTCAAAGTCTCCCTGCTCAACCACCATTCCCTTGCCCTTTGACTTGCCCGTCAGGTGAACGAGGTACCCTCCCACGGCCAGCCCCACGGCACCCATCGCCGCCAGCGTCGTCCTGCTCACCGTCAGCCATAACGCCCTCAACGGACCGTCCCGAATCGCCCCCTCTTCTCCATGGGCCGGGTCACGATATCGATGCGGCGGCGGATCCGAGGTCGAACTCACCAGCTCTGCGAAACACCGCTGTTGGAAGGGATGGGCTCCTGCCCGCCTGGGCCGCCGAGGTCGCCGTCACCGGGCTTGCTTGTGGCCCACCTGACTTGACGCGCCGCGAGGGATACCGAGGCTCTGGGGAGCGGTCGAGCGAGCGCGAGGCGGCGGATGACGAGAGAGCTCGGCGATGTCATTTCGATTGCGTCGGTCCGAGGGGTGTAATGCTTTCGGGGTGTGATGTGGTTGCGTCCTTCAAGATTGCGGGTTGATATCGAAATCGGGTGCGGTGTCCTCGAGCGATATTCGTCTTTGGCGTTCTCGATTCGTAAGGAGTCGTTTTTTCGTCGGCTTGTTGTTTGGAATCAAAGCAACAGCATTGGGTGGGATTGGGGTCGAGGTGAAGTTGTAGTCAATTGACGGTGACGACACCAAGACGATCCGGGGTTTCTGGGGGGAGGGGGGTTCGAGAATCTGCGTCATAGGTGCATCACCAACCGCACTTGCGCTACCCTTTCCCGCCCCCTCCAAGACGTGTTACCCAACAGTTGCTGCCCTTCGCCCAATCATTTCGCGGCAATTATCAAGGGGGGAAACGAGAAGAGACTCATGCAGTGTTGTAGAAGCCGATGAGACTGCTTCTGCAGATCCCAAGCGCGAGGTGAGGTGCTCCATTTCCCTCACCCCGCGCGGCGGGATTCTCAGGACACGTCGTAGCCGACCTTCCGTCTGCCGAACCATCCGCCGAACCTGGGTGTCATTGACGTCGCAGCTCAACCGGCTCGCCCAAAAGATACCGGACCATGGCCCGTTGGCGTCAACGGCCGGCCGCGAGTCCGGACCGGGATCTAGCTTCGCGTGGCCCGGAATGGCGACGGTGTAAGCCCCGTCCACCGGACAAACACTGGATGGAGACCGCGGCCCCTGAGATTCAAACATGATGATATCAAACGAGCGAGCGCCACGCCGCCGGCCAGCAGACAGCGCATGGCACACTTTGCCGATGAGAATTGCGCAACGCCCGTGGCGACACCCCGAGGACGCACCCTTCGCGTCTGGCCCGACCGAGCAGATCCGACCGTCGTTCGTATTCCCGAGCCCACGCTGCGAGCCCTCGCGCAAACACCTCCCCGGATTACCGACTCGGCGCGCAGGGAAAGACACTCGGAGATGAAATACCCGTAAAACGAGCCAAACCTCGAACGAGCGACGTGTTAAAAAAAAAAAAAAAAAGTCCGAATTGGGCGAGAAGATCCTCGCATGCCAAGTCC
>JAIMZG010000709.1:0-39896 GCA_020466075.1 Colletotrichum coccodes
TTCTTTGCTACTCCAGTTCTACGGGACAATGCAGTTCACGTCGGACAAGGTCCTCTCCATCCGTAGGCTTTCGAGGCATAGAATACGCGGATCCCCGCGGATCCCCGCTGATCCTGAACCGGCAGGGAACCAAGCTGACCTGGTCTTGGCTCCAGGACGCATTACACTTTCAGCACCTTCGCAGTCAGCATCATATGCCGCCGACGATTCCGGGTTTTCACATCGTACTGCCTCAGTTGTAGTACGGAGTTCACGGACAAAACTATTTATACCCTTTAACCGGCGTCGCAAAACCCCTCTCCAACGTCCGGGGGCACGAAACCTGCCACGATGCCCGCCCACCACAACCTCACGATCCGCATCCCGCTCCCCAGCATGCTCCCAGCGGATGCCGTCATAGAGATGCTGCAGTCCCAATCCCCCGTCATCCGCCACCAGCCGCTGGTGACACGCTACGAGAAGGTGCCCGTGCCGCTCAAGAGCGTTGTCGACGACGACTGGTTCCTCGAAACCGGTTTCAAGATCGCCTCTTACAAGATCTACGAAAAGGTCACCGTCGCGCCCGGCGTCAAGAAAGAGATCAGCTTCCCCGCGGTCCTGCAGAACATCCCCAACGGGTTGCGGTCCCGGGCCAAGGCCCCCGCCGGCGTCCGCGTCTGGTCCGAGTGGCTCGTCGTACCGCGGCCCGAGGAGCGGTGGCCCGGCGAGCACAGCTCCGGAAAGCTCGGAGGCCACGTCGAGGGGGACTACGATCTTGTCGAGACAACGCGGGTGGAGTCGAGCCGGATGCTGATGCCCCTAGTCAAAGGCCAGATGGAGAGCGCGCACCGCGACATGGTGAGCAAAATGCTCGACGAGGTTGCGCAGAGAGTCGGTCGGGCCAAGATGTAGGCGGATTCGGGCAACGCGGACACACAAGGACAACCGGCGTTTCGAGGAGGATCATAGATACCACAGTCATTGTTCATTTCAGCGGGGGCACGATGCTTGAACACATCCGGGAACCTGACTCTAGTGCATTAATGTCTTTCTACGTCATTGTTTCTTTCTCCATCCTCACCCGTTGACTACACTACGAGCACGTTTCTCAGATTGTGTAGACGAGCTTGCCGGCGCTGACCTTGCCCTCCTTCGACTCCTTGAGCCCGACGACGACGCCGTCGAGGCCGCTGCCGCCCTGGTTCTTGACGACGCGGATAGGCTTCAGCTTACCGTCGGCCAGGAGGCCGCGGCTGATCTCCCAGAACTTCTTGCCGAACTCGTAGTTTTCGGGGACGGCATCTCTCTTGCCTGTGCTGATGTCAGTGGTCTGAACGTGAAACGTGGAGAGCGACGAGGAGGGAGGGGGTGGGGGCATACCGAAGAAGCCAAAGTCCTCGCCAAAGACGGTGTAATACAAGCTCATCCGCACGTCGACCTTGTCGTTCGCCTCCTGCACCTTCTCCTTGTCCACAGGCAACAGCGTGCCAATCACGCCGCCCTTGGAGGCGGACAGCGCCTTCGCGACCAGGACCGCGGACTCGTTTGTCGACTGGCAGTCCCACGCCAGCGTGAGCTCGTCGTTGGTGTGCTTGCGGATGTCCTCCGAGACGGTGGGCGACTTGTAATCGAACACCTCGGAGGCACCCAGGGACTTTAGGTAGTCAAAGTTGCGCGGCGACGAGGTCGCGACGACCTTGTACCCGGACAACCTGGCGTACTGGATGCCCGAGATGCCCATGGCGGTGCTGCCACCGTAGATGAGGATGGTGGCGGAGGGATCGGTGGTGGGTTCCGTGGGGAGGGGGAGGTTGAGGGTTTGGTAGAGGCCTTGGCCCTACGGGTGAGTGCCTGTGTTAGTCTACCCATCGTGACGTGAAGGAGCCGAGGGAGGGGGACGTACGACCGTCGTGACGGCGATGCCTAGCGTCGCGGCCTCCTCGTCGGAGATGTTGTCCGGCGTCTTGATCTGCAAATCACCCTTGACGGCGATGTACTTTGCGAAAGCGCCGTCAATCTCTCTCAGGGCGTTCCTGCCGCACACACGCCCCCGGTCAGCAACCTGTTCTCTGTCTATTTCCACCTCCTTCTCTCTCTCTCTCTCACGTCTCTCGTCGAGACGGCGGCACAACTCACGATCCGTTGACAGGGCCGCAGATGCGGTCGCCCTTCTTGAAGTCCTTGGTCACGCCCTTGCCGATCTCCTCGACGACGCCCGCGTAGTCGCAGCCGACCCAGTTGCCGACGCACCCGCCCTGGTCGGCGGAGTCGACGTGCTTCCAGTCCGTCGGGTTGATGGCCACGGCCGTGGTCTTGACGAGGATGTAATCGTCGGCGGGGAGGGCTGGGATGGGTACGTCGACGACCTTTGCGACGCCCGCCTCGACGGTCTTGACCGCTTGGTTCTGCGCCATTGTCGTATGTGCGTATGTGTGTGTGTGTGTATATCTGGTTTCGGGGACGGACCAATGCTTGCAAAGGCGGTTGCACGCGTGTGTAAGTGAGCTCGAGGGGTATACAGAAGCTTGGGTTCAGACCTGGTTGAAGTGCCCGGGTAGGCTCCCGGCAGAGGATCCAATGCCCTCCTTATGTACGAACCGCGCCGGCATTGCAAAAGCTCCTCTCCCCCGACACAGATATCGATGAGCCCCTCCGTCGTCACCACCCAGACCCCCAGCTTACAAATGCTTGCGCATCGGCGGTCAAGGGCGTGTGTGTGGTTATCCACACCGGCTACGTGCCAATACCTCTCAAGTGGTATTCCCACATCACGGACCTACCTTCATGCCCCGCACGGCAGAGCTGTCCGCGGATCAGGCACCGTTCCTGGAGTAAGTTTCCGCGCTACCTTGCTACGGCCCCAAAGAAGCGGCCGAAACACGAGAGTGGTGTGGCTGTTACTTGGAGCTACTGAGTCCATCGCTTGGTCCGACCGACCCCTCATTCCCCCTCGCGCCGGGAGGTCGGGGCCCTTGCTTGCGGACCGCATCCGCCATCCAAATCCGCGGGGCTGACTCAAAAATAGACCCGGCGCCGGAGTCGATAGAATAATCATCCCGGAACATACCATTTGTGATCAAGTCGGCGCTCGACGACGCCTTTCGCAATCGGTGATAAGTGAGGGCCGCAGCAAGATCAACTACCGTGGCCCCTGCCAAATCATGTAACAACACTCTTTATCACTGCGGGCGGTTGACAAAAAAAGCCGAACCTATATACCGGTACTGACATGATACATGAGCGTCACCTCGAGCAAGCGGTTATTGGTGGATGGGTAGAAAGTATGCCTCGTAGAATGCAGGACGTAATTGCGAGTGAGGGCCGAACAGCTAGAGGGCAGAGCTGGTGCTTCCTATTGTATAGTGAATTGGCAGGTGATATAGGTACTTCTCCCTAATTCAGGTTTTACCGGTTCGGCTTTCTTTCGTCATCCGCCTGCGCTGGTACCAACCCCTCGAGCCACATGGAGGGGCAGGTTCTAAGCTGCATCTTCCGCCACGTGCCCTCTCGCACAAGATCTTTCAGAAGTATGATGCCCAAGTTGTAAAAGTAAAATATCGTCATAATGGTATCTATAACAACGCGTTCTAAACCCCGTAACCAGACCATCCGCTCAGCGCCGTCTGCCGGCGTTGGCTGCAGTGTTCCCTTACAGCAGACGCTTGTTCATGAAGCGCCACTCCCCCAGAAATAAATGGATAGTAAAATACGTGTCGTAGGCGATCGGCCGCGCAAACAAGAAGATAACAAACTGTCAGTAAAGATCGTGTCCATTTTTACCGACCACCGTAGTCGCTGGCATAACCAACTTCGCCAAAGTTCTGGCCCATGCCACCCTCACCGAACCCTGTACCGGGTCCGCTGACATAACCACCGTCGTCGCCTTCGTAGTCGCTCGCATCGAACGACGACCGACCTGATATGTCGTCTTCGAGACCGCTGCTTGCGTCCTGTGCCGACCAGTTCATCTGAGCCAAGGCCGGGTATTGAGCGAGCAGAGCCGCCGGCAACATGTACTGTCCGCTAGCGTCCATGGGGTAGCCCGGTTCCATGCCCATGGCGCCCTGGGCGGCCATGTTTTGCATGTTTTGTTGTTGCATCCGCTGCTCCTGCCAGGCACGCTGTCTGTCGAGCATCTCTTCGTCCAACAAGGGTTTGATGCAGATCCGTCCCGCCTCCGACCGGAAGTGTCGACCAAGCGCATCCGCACGCGCGAATCTCCGGCCGCAACCCCATTGGCCACCGGCTTTGAGGTCTCCCTTGCAAACAAACTTCTTTTCACCGGAGTGCAGACCCTCGTGTCTCTTGCGATCGTGCTGCCGAGCGAAAGCCTTTCCGCAGACTGTGCAGACGAAGGGTCGCTCGTCTGTGTGCGTTCGCAGATGCGATCGCAGGTTGTAGGCTCTGGTGAAGCGTTTCGGGCACAATGTGCACTGGAACGTGGCCGGGTGCTTCTGTACACGTTTCGCGTTGCCGTTATCCTGAGAGTTTTGATACTCAGGGTCCGCCAGCCTAAGCGCGATAACATTATTCGGAACGGCGGAAGTCGATTGTCGTCTGCGGTTAGGGCTTGTGGCTCCTCGGTCGAGCGGGGAGAGGGATCGCGACGAGTCTCGGCCGGACAGATCAGACCCCAAATGAGGCGACAAGCTGCCCACAGAGGTTTGACGCGCCATGCCTCCACCGGAATTGTTGAACGGGTCCGTGACTGCGCGTGGTCGAGATCTGGGACGGCCTGTGGTATTTTGTCAGCTTCAGCATCCGGACCGGGGGCTGCGCGTTCCTTACCTCGCTCAGGGGGGGTCAGAGAATCCTGGTCCATCTGGTTTTTAGGAGGCTCAAAGTTGTTCTGCCTTGCTGTAGGCGCAAACTCGATGTTGATGGCCGGTGCCACCTGGGGCATCTCTGGTTGTTGCAGCGTCGGGAATGCCTCTTGCCCGGTATAGCCATTACCACCGACGAAGCCGGCATTCTGGTTTCCGAGGCCGAAGTTTGGCGGCTGGTTTAGGTCAGGCATCGATTGGGGAAGAATGCGCGGAGATATGGCCGGGCTATGCGAGGGGCTCCGGGCTTGAAGGTTGGGGCTACTAAGCGCGGGATCCGAGATGGTGAAGTTGTCGAAACCAATCTGCTGGTACAGGCCGGCGTCCGAAGGCCGCTGCATCGGCGAGTGACGTTGGTCAAGACCGTCGAAGCTGTCGGCACTGACGAGGTTCGGTGACGGGGCGGCTGACGAAACGTCCGAGTACTCGGAAGGGGATCTCCGATGGCCCTGGAACTGAGGCTGGCTCCATTCGTTCAGCTGGTTGGGCAGTAGAGCGGCCTCGGGACCAAGCGAGGCATGCCTGGAGTGACCCGACGGCGGCGACGAAAACTGGTGCTGGTTGAAGGCGGGAGACTGGCGCGCGGAGGGCGTCTGGTGGGGGTCCGGGTTGAGGAGGTGGGGAGGAGTGGGAGAGTGGTGACTCTGAGGCATGGCCATATTGTTCATATCAGAGTTGAGGCTCTGTTCGAAGACACCGGTGTTGAACTGCGGATCACCTTGGCCTGCGTTGGGAAACAAGGCGAAGTCGCCCGAGGGGAAGTTGGGATCAAGGAAGCCGGCTTGGCCCTGGGTTGTGAAGTTCGCGCCGGGTTGGTTGTAAGACTGCTGGCCGGGCTGCTGGCCGTTGAGGAAGTTGTTGTTGCTGTTAAAGCTGGAGAAGTCGGCGGAGGCGGCTCCGTTGAAAGCTGGAGTGGCAGATTGGTCCAAGCCGAGACCGAGACCAATGGAAGCTGTTTCGGTGTTGGGCTGGAACGCATTCGGAGACGGAGAATGACGGGTGTCTTATATGAGGCTGTTGATGCCCCGCAGACGGTGAGCGACCGCGTTGGCCATGATGATCCATGATGTAAACGGATGCCGGTAGTCGGGATGGAGGGATGTCGTACGTGTGTGTGTAGTCGTGTTGTGTTGTGTTGTGTTGTGTTGTGTTGCTGTCTTTAGAATCGGGGCGAGGCAGTTCACAAGTCAGCCTTTCAGGCACCGCACCGCCCTGGGGCTGTGCTGACGCGCGAGCTGACGGCACCCAACTGGAGGCGGTGGGGGATAGTCGTGTGCGACGAGATGTTACTCGCTGTCGCGAACAGGTCTGCGCAACTGTAATCGGGTTCAGATGAAGACGACTGAACAAGAGCGACAAGCAGCGGCGCCGAGACCGAGAAAGAACCACTACGAGCGTGATTGTTGGCAGCTTTTTGGGGGCGTTTGGAGTGAGGGAGAATGCCGTAGCGAGAGTTGAGTGGTAGGAATGCTACAGTGTGCGGAAAGAGGAGTTGAGATGGGGAAGCGAGGAGTTGGTCGGCGGGCACAAAACACTGGTGGACCGGACAGGCAGACCCGACACCAGGATGTGGAATTGGGGTCTGTGACTCTGTGGTCGGGTCGCAGTTGGGGGTAGGGAGGGGAGAGAAGGAAGGAGGAGAGGGCGTGCGAAAGGTAGCTGACAGGCGATGTGGTTGGTCAAATCGGATCCACTTGGGCGGCCCAATCTGGATAGTTTCCACAAGGCTGTGCACGTTTGAGGATGGATCTGTCGACCGGCGTCTTTGGGTTGAGCAATGTAATGTAGATAGGTACTGGTACTTATGCCTCAAACAGGTGCGGAGGCGAGGTACTCTGTACTCGGTCTTCCACGCTTGGGTCAGGTCGAGGTACCTCTGCAACGGCGCGCTCCGACTCCTATTGGAATGCGCTTTGCTGGTCTGGTCTGGTTTGGTGTGCTCCGCGGTGGGAGTGGTCTCTTTCAGTTTTGTGTGTGTAGGCGTGTGCCGTGAAGCCCCAACTGCAGCTTCCTGTTCGTTGCTTTCCGGACCAGATTTCGGCTGATCACGTCCTGTTGGTTCCGGGGTTGAACGTGTACTGGCCGCGCGTGCGAAGACGTAGAGCAAAATGCGATGTGATGCTGCGAGGTTGCGAGTCGAGAAGTGAAATCCAAAAATACCCTCACTTTGCGCACAAGGATCTGTACACTGCAGCTAGCTGTACGATTCGTCAGTCGTACGGATAGACTCGTAGCTTCAAGGGCTCTCTCTGTCAGTATGCTTGCCACCTCGATCTTTTCGACGTCGATTGAGCAACGATGGCGGACGTCGCTCGAGGCCCAAAGCTCAGGAGGTTTCAAGCGTAGGTTGGACTGCAGCCCGGCGCTCGTTTCGCTGGCCAGTTGGGAGATGAATGACTGCTGATGACCGTTGAAGACCGGTAGGGCGGGCTGTCTACGACGAGGCGTGATGCCAATCCCCAATTGCGAAAAGCAGATGGCGGGTTTATTGCTCAGACGATCTCTCAAGTCCAGACCAGAGGGCGCCAGCAATTCAGCCGCGTCCGTATTTTCCAGACACTGTACACAAGGAAGAGCCCCGGACGAAATCGACACACATTATAGGAAGCTTGTGACTCGGTACAGTGCAGGGCCTGGTACTAAAGTGCCCCGTTCGGCGTCGGCGCTCAGGAGAGATTGGGACCGGGCTCGAGCCCGACGATGTTAGCGCCGAGTGCTCAAGTATGTGGGTTAATAAACCGCACTTCTAGACAGTAAAGGAAAGGGAATCGAATCAGAGAGGCCCGGCGGAAACCTTGCTCTACTAGTGCATGACGACCAGGGTCGAAGAAACGGGCGGGAACAGCCAGTCGATGGAGGGGTCAATAGGGGTCTTGTTTCGAATAGGAATGGGAACAGGAACAGCAATATCTGAGGTGAGGTAATGCACGATGGTGTGGTGAGGGTATGGGAATGATGGTGCACAGGGAACGAGAGCGACAAGTGCGGAGTATCGTTTACTGTCAGGATTTGAAGGGCATCCGAATTCCAGCATCTCACCAAAACCCATCCCAGCTCATTCATGTGATATATGCCATTTGCAAACTACAACCGAGTGAAGGCTTTTATTGACACGGACCAAAAGATATTAGCCGTCAACAGACACTTCAACCAAGGCAAAAGAACATGACTAAAGCATCCTTCGGTCGTCCGCATACCTTGGACAACGGCTGTCTCTCCGTCATTTGGTGTTCCGACTTGGCCATTATTTGGTTCCCTGATCCAACCGTTCCTGACCCAATCTCGGTGGTCTGGTTCTGCTTAGGCGGACGAAAGTACATTTCAGCATCAGGATTGGCGGGGAGTACCTTTCCAATGGGTCATGTTCGGAGTCCTAACTCGCCTGCCCATGGATGGGAGTTCCAGCTTGGAACTGCAATCGTTAGGTTGGGCGTTCTTGCTGCTCGAGTCAGCCTTGAGGTGGGTTTCTCGTTTCTGATCCGTGTCCATCCAGCGTGCCTACTGCTTGACACGACCCGGTAATGTGAAATTGCACTGTCCCTCGCTTGGCCTTGGCGTCTCGTCCTTTCTGTCTTCCACCTTGCTCACACGTTCATACACCCATTATTGTCCACGGACGGCACTCTATGGCTTTGCACGGTTCCCCCCTTCTTTCTGGCTTGCTTTCCAGTTGGCTGTAAGCTATGGGCCTGGTATAACTCTGCTCGGTCTTCTTCATCTCTCATTGTATGTCATACACTAACATCGGCTGCCCTCCATGACGTCCCCCTAGCGGCGGCAATTTTCATGTAACTTGTCACCGCGTTCCCCATGCCTCGTCACTGTCGTCGTCGTTATTTTCGCCCCAGTCTAGCCAGGTGCCGGTCTGTCAGATAATGATTGACGGGCCCCGTCCACCCACTTTCCACTTTCAATATCCATTTCATCAGACTACCTGGTACATGATGAACTTTACTAACTGCTTAGGTCGGCAATCCATCACTAACCAGTATCGATGTCGTTGAAAAATAAACCGCGCGTATTTAGCCCCATTAACCCCCTTCATCCATATCGGATGAAAGAGTCAATATGGAGCAGCGACGAGGATGGGCGCCAAACATGAGATGAGAGTGGACAGCCAAAATGAGAAACCTCATCAAACAGCTGCACCACCTAGAACGGCCGACATGTGCCAAAGACAAAGACACTGTGGTCATACCAAGGCTTATGCTTCACCTGACCTTGTTCTCTCGAACAGGCAATCGGGAATCTGCCCTTGCAGGAGGATGGTAACGCTCATCCTAGCGAGTCCCATTGTCAAACCCCCAACCCTCCAGTCATCGGTGAGCGAAGCATAGAACTCCTTTAAATCAACCAACCCTGTCGACTTTCCAGCAACCTTGCGCAAGTCGGCACATGCATTTTTCACTGATGTGTAGACCGCAAGGCCCGAGTCTTTAGTCAGACGAAATCCTTTGACACCTAAAGTGAGACTCGATGTCATCTGCGCTGCCACGGCCCGCCGCAACCATTGTCTTGTTACATCCGTCTTATCTTCTTTCAAGCTCTGCAAGCCCCCGTTGGTACCGCCTCACTAGGCTGAGTGGAGCAAGGCATAGCGTCATCTTTGCCAGGTACGAGCCTCGCCTTCCCGTTCCCTGTTGCGAGGAACAAGATGTAGACAGCAGATTCAACATGATGCCGGCCCCTCCAATCTTTGTCTGCGTCAGATATCACCAGCCAGAGCAACAAACGGCATGAAAACTGGTCACTCACCCGAATCGAAATGCGGCCCCTCCATCGAAAACTAGAGCGTCCGTCGCCCTAAAGTCGGACGGGTCTTCGGTACAGAGGCGCAGTTCGTTTTGAAACAGGCCCCATCACCATATGAGAACCACCGCCGTCTGCCCTATTGTTGATATGGACGGTTATCTGTATCTGACCCGGAGCAACTACTGCGGGCACCATGGTACGGGCGAAGACTCTCCCTGTCGAACAGGCCAATGAAGGTTCCGTCGCATAGCTAGCGCAGCTGCAGGACGCGGAATGGCGCCTGACACAGCCACGCCGGCTACGTGGCCCCCAAAGCCAGGCCTGCTCCCACATGACATTGAACACATCGTTCTCTGCAAATCCACCGCGCGGCAGGAAGAAGCTTATTCGAGAAAGGGTCCATTTCGGAACCATCGAAGCCCACGATGCTTGGGGTTCGACCTTCCGGGGCCCTTCGATTCTCCACATTGTCGGAATTCGGGACCCATGCCAGGACAGGCCTCAAGCCGGTTTCCCCAACCTACTCAAATCCATTTTTAGAAACTTTTCGGAAACACGAATTAGACCGCACTCCTGGAATTGGCATGTGTCTGTCTAACATGTCAAAGATGGACGACGTGCTGGAGACGGATCATCACGTCCTTAGAGATGCGATCATTAATGCCTCGACATTGATACTGCTTTCCGTAGTTGGTCTTAGCTACCGTCGACCTCTACTTCAAGCCATACCAGACCAGTTATAGGTAGCCATACACTTCCAATTACGCTGGCTTTCATGCTCCAGTACGTGGTTCGTCCCAAGGGGGGACAGCATCAGTCATCGAGATCGTGCCCTGCGGTGGCTATGCTCGTCGATCATCCTGGAGAAGAGGTGAACTCTTAAGCCGACCGAAAAATTTGTCGTTCTAATCGTCACACCGACTTATACCAGGTTGCCAGGGGACGCGGGCATCCACCATTCTGCGTTCAAAATGTCCCGTGCATCGCCAACCCCTGTTTTCAGCTGAAGGTCATCAGTATAGTTTCTTCATCCACTCTGCAAAAAAAAAAACAAATAATAATAATAATAATAATTGCGAATGCACCTCGATTGCGACCGAGCGCGATATCCAACAACTTGGAAGGCTGTTTACCTGTCTGAAATCACTCCCTTCCGAAAAAATTGCATTCACCGAAGCTAGCAAAAGAACTATATTGGAAATCCAACAAGTACGATGCATACAAACGACCGATGTCTCTCCCAATATCGTACAAGGAGTGGGGGCTGCCCGTCTCTCAACAAACAACGCCTTTACGCCGGTCAGTCCCTTTCTAGTGGTATCACCGGCCTTTTTCTTTTAAACAGTTCCCGGCAAAGTGCAAAGAAACCCGGTGTCCGTCGACATGATGTCCTGTAGTCCGGGGGATATCGAAACCAAACAAAAGCAAATGGTAGGGTATGTCGCGGTCTGCTCCTCGACGAGGTCCCCTTAGATGACCTCCTCGCGCTCGAATCCCTGGGCCCTCAGCGCAGCATTGGGTTTCCCGCCATCTTTATACTCGCTGACGAACGGGTTCGGGTCCTCCTTCTGGTTCAGGTTACCCAGGGTATGGTTGACGCCTCGGTGAACAGCCTCTGTGGTATCTCGTCAGCATGCAATTCCTTGAGGCTCTCGGGGAGTACCGACCATCAGCTCTGATATACAAAATCAGATCCTTCATCGTCCTGTGTCCTTCCGGTATATTCCAGTACTGCACCGCGATGTCGGGGATGACGAAGTCAGGGTCGGACCACTTGGGCAAGAGGCCTTCGTCGATCTCGTAGAGGCAGCGCGTATACGTGTGCACGGCCTCCTCCTCAAGATACCCGACGAAGCGGTGGGTGATCTTGGGCGCGATGAGGTACGACAGGAACATGCCGTTGAAGAAGACGCCCTGGGCGCCGAGGATCATGATCTTCATAAACCAGCCCGGCTCAGACATCTTCATGAAGGTCAGGAGGTGCATGCGCTCGTTGAAGCTCTCCTCGAGCAGCGTCTCGATCCAGCCGTTGTCACGCTTCATGCGGCGAAGGCTGCCTAGGTGTCGGAGCATACCAGCTACCATGCCCGGGACTGGTGGCAGTCAGCATCTGAGGATGGCGAGTGAGAGACGGTTTGGGACTTACCTCCGGCAATGCTCTCGAGAAAAATGAACCGCACTAGCCACTGTGCTTCGGTCAGGGGTTTATCGGCGACCAGCGACGTCGTCGGGTGCTTCTTGTCCACCTGCTGCTCCGCAGCGAGTCCAGTCGCCCGATCCATGCACCACCGCGCCAGACGGACGAACTTCCAGGCCGCCCAATCGCCGACGCCGCGCGGCTCGCGGTGGTCCGGCACGATGTCGTGCATCTGCTGGTTGGTGTATCCCGGGTGAGGCCATGCCGGGGCCGTCTTGCGGATGTGCTCTGTCTCCCGGGCGGGAAAGAAGTCCTTAAGCCGTGTAGCCGGCGTCGTCGAGAAGGACCGGCTGCTCACGACGTTGGTAGACTGGAGGGATGTGACGGCCGAGATCCGGAGGCCGGCGGCCGGGTGGTAGTAGCCCAAGAAGGAAGAGGTGCCGATGTTGTGAAGCGCCGCCGCCCGGGCTAGCTGGGCGGCTTGTTTTGGCGCGCAGAGTCTGGTGGATGCTCTCGAAGAAAGCATGGGTGATGTGAGTTGAATGTTTATGTCGAATGACTTTGGGAGTGCTGACTGATGTGTCAAGGTAGGATGGTGTTCAAGAATGGTCGTGATGATGGTGGAACGAGTACCGTACGGCCTGAGGAAGGCTCACGACCCGAAGCCTTATATACCATCTCGCTCGAGCATATGATGAAGGGGGGAGGCACAGTAGGCGAGGAACCTGTCAGATGAGATTGCATTACACAACGCATAAGGCAAGGCCAGGGAATAGTGCGTCGACCGTGAGTGGACGGTTTCGGCGAAGACGAATTACATGGGCCGGTACGGGGAAGAACAGGAAGGGGGAGAGGACCACGAAGATTGACCGGGTGAAGCGCGAGCAGGAACATGTCTGTTTGAGCATCAGGGAGCCGGCAGCCCCAAGCGTTTGGGAAACTCGCCGAGAGTACGCCGCGGGAGAGAAGAAAAAACTCAATTAGCAGTTCCAATCCTGGCGCTGTGGATAAACGATCAGAGCTCTGACGTTCATCACTACCGACGTGTTGCGGACAATGTCTGGATGGAGACGCCGTCTTCTTAGTGGGGCGTGACGCAGGAGCAGAATGTAAGCGCAAAGGCCGCGGTGGGACTGGCCCGAAGGGGCGGCACCGGGGTTGGTCAGGTGGACCAGCTGGGCGGCGCTGGTGTCGGGTCCTCTCGGGATAGAGGGGGAGCTGGCACAGTTGCAACTGCCAGCGTCTCCGGTGCGTCCCATACCTTTTTCGTGCGGCTGTGATTGGTCGGCATGCAGTCAGCTTTTCCAGAATCCCGTATCTGATTTGAGTCGCCGGTTATTATTATTTTGAGGCTGGACCTGGACGGGAATGGATTGCGGCGTTGCTGAATACCTGTCTCTGCATTGCATCCCTGCGTCCTGGGGATGATACTGTGTGACTCGGTCGATATCTTGGACAGAAGTGGCCGTTTTGCAGTGACGAAGCCGACGGCCTCAGCACGCGAGCCAACTTTCATGTGAACATCCCTTCGTCCACTACCAGAACAAGACCCAGGAGACATGTGAATACTTCCAGAAGTCCTGATGCCGCCGGGCCATGTGACGGAAACCCGTCAAGATCCTGCTCGCCGCAGGATCCAGACGGTGATTGTCGACGCCCATCATCTCCACTCGACAAAAGCTCTGGAGCCCGAGGAGCACGGCTGTAACAGTAAAGTCAAACTTTCAAATCCCGCGTTGGCATTGACTGAAAAGCTTCAGGTACCGGGTCAGACTTTGCCGCCCGACTCCGCAGCCCGACTACGCCGCCCGACCCCGGACATCCAGGGGGCAGGTAGGATGGTCTTGTGACTGCCCCTTCCGGCTGGGCTTATTCATCCCATCGAGGTTCGAGATGATTGCCCGGGATAAGGATTCCACCTGCGCGCGCTGGAGGGTCGAATATGCGACGATGTTGGTGGAAATAGGGATTCGCTGACTCAGTGGCAGGCTGCGTAGCGTAAGATCTTGCTCAAACTTGTGAGTTTCTCTTCACGCCCTACGGCATCGAATGGCAGGTCCAGACACCTTCCCGAAAAAACGTAGGACATGGGTGTTTAGAATAGCAAGTTGAGGATGTAGCTGGTCACGTTCTCGCGAGTTTGAGGTCGTTCGAGGCTGTTTGTGGAGACTGCCGGGAGAAGGCGGTTCTGCTGACAAGGAACGACACCCGACACGCTGGGTCGTGGTCCTTTGAGCACCGCTGAGCTACGGTACGTCGTCTCCTCGACGACATATATGAACTTGAGATACCCAAGTTTGTCCCGAAGAATTTGCCAATTGGACATGGATGCCGGAGACGCCTCACCAGACGCGACTTCACGGTGGTGGCGTCTGCGGCGCTGCAAACTTTGATTGTGGTTCAGAATGACCACCCCGCAAACATCAACACGCGTATGCCCATCATCGGCATCTCAGCGACCAAACAAGACGGAATTGTTCGCCTGCACGTTCGAACGCATCGTGATGCAGCAGAGCCGCACCTGGTTAATTACCGGCTTCTTAGAGAGTGGGTTCGACCTTCTTCACTACGGTCCACCAGGGACCGCAAGCAATGAAAGCAAAGCAGAATCTTCATCAGAGATTTTTTGTAGGTTCAAAAATTCCCTGGCCGGCCGAAGCCAACCAGGAGTGGTCATAGTTATAGTTTTCAACTAGCAAAAACACGATCTCGGACGAATCCTCACTGATACGCGTAATGCCCTTGCACTCGGATGAAGAAGGAAAGAAGAGAAACCAGGAAAGACGGTGGTGGGTGAAGGGATATTATATAGGTACCTGAGGTGGGCCCCAAATCAGTAAGAGTACGTACCGGAGGTAGGTGCTTTCGGTTGGAGTGGTGATTCTTTTTCTTTTTTTTCTCTTTTTTCTTTTTTTGGCAGGCAGGGCAGGCGCGGGGTCGTTTGGGTGAGTCACTGCTTGCGAAGGTGCGGGATGCGGAAGGCTCAACCAGCGCAGTGAGGCAGAAGTGACTGGTCTTCGTGAGGACTTTGCTGGTTGCCTAGGAAGGCGCGAGTTTTGGTTGGTCGAAGAGGATCATTAGATCACCGAGCCACTGAGGCCAAATGATACGTTCCGTGACAATACGTTCCCTAGAAGTGAGGTACTGGCGATGCCTGCTACCCATGCAACCCGACGATGGCGGGGTCAGTTTTGCATAAACAACCACATGCCAGAAGTCTGACCAAGACTCCCATGCTGCGCCCTACTACTTGCGCCTGTCGCGCAGCTACCAGCATCCGAGGTTCGAGAAACCTGGGTCTCTGCCGGTATTCCTCACGAGGTTCTTTGGTTCTCAGCGCTGAAATACGACTGGGCGCATGAGTCCGGCACGAGCAAAGCTGGCTGAAGCCATGTCTAGGCAGTCATCTGAGTCCTCCGCGGCGCATGAGACGGCTCGTAAGTTCAACAATACCTGGAAATTCCGATGCCTCTGTTGGTGCAGTGATGGCGATTTTGCCGGTCTGGATCTCGGTGACTTGCTCACTTTATAGGATGCCAAAGTGCCGTCCATCAACATCAACGATCTCTCTGGAATTGTAGACCCGAATCCAGGCAATGGGGTCGAAGGCGGCCCAGATGGGTTTGCGCCAGTTTTCAGTGATGTCATTGAACATTCACAAAGTCTGTCGGTTTGCATTCCAATCAGTTCTCGGGTCTGCGGCCAAGGTCTTTGTAAATGACAAGCCATCGGTTGGTTGAGTTCTGGTGCAGCAGCGGAGGCAAGGGGGGTCATTGTACCGATGGGTTTGACGCATCATAGTTGCTTGATGCGCGGAAATAGGATGTCCTTGGAGCAAACAGTCACTTACCATACAAGACGTTTCCTAAACGATACAAACATCTCATTTCAATGTTCTGAATAAGAAGCCTGCAGGAGGTGTCTCGTCAGATCGAGTGCAAGCGCCGTAGCCGTGCCTTCGTGGGGGGTGGATGTAAGTGGACTGGAAAACAATACTCGGAGCTCCAGCGTCTGTTCCCCCGCTGCTGCGTTCGGCCTGACTGGGTTTTCCCTTGGGTTTCTCCTTCACTTCCTTTCTGCCCAACCACAGGGCCACCTCCCCTTCCACAATTTGTTTCCTTCCGACCTCAGCCAGGCTGACGGGTTCCCATCCTCCCTATTCTTTGACAAAAAAAGTTCTTTCCACAAACCAACTTCTCCAGGACAACTGTTCAGCTCCTTGCGCAGTCATCCTCACACGCCAGTTCCTTTTTTTCTTCATCTTTTGCCCCGCGCGACCATAATCTGACATCATGCCTCCCAAGAAGTGGGGTGAGTTATCAACGCCTGTGTTGTCCCGCACACGCACACGCACACAAATTATCGTGAGAGGCAAAATGTCGCGATGATCTGTCCAGTCTAGACAGCGCAACTGCCGCCTCTCAGGCCCACCACACACGATATCGCATGCCACCTGTCTGGACCAAGACTGACCATGACGTTTCAATGTAGAAGACGAGGAGAGCGGCGACGAGAGCTCCGGCCCTGCCTCTCCCGTTGGCGGCGCCATCCCCATCCGCCGCAAGTTCGAGGACGAGGAGGACGATGACGACGTATGTTGACGATGTCATGCCTTCCCATACCGGTTCATGTCTACTAACGTCTTGTCCCGAAAAGGTCCTCGACTCCTGGGATGCCGCCGAAGACTCTGAGGTTGAGCGCGAGAAGGCTAAGAAGGCCGAGGAGGCAAAGGCCAAGGCTCTCGAGGAGGCCAAGAAGAACAAGAAGTCCAAGGCCCAGCGCATCGCCGAGCTCAAGGAGGAGCGCGCCCGTCTCGAGGATGAAGACTCTGGCGAGGACGAGACCGAGGCCGAGAAGAGAGAGCGCCTCCGCCGCACCGAGAAAGAGTCGGACCTGAAGCACGCCGAGGACCTCTTCGGTGATATCGGCGTTCCCGCCGGCCGCAAGGCCAACCTCGCCGGTACCGCCGTCCGGATCGATCCCAACGACCCTACCAAGACGGCCAACATCGCCGAAATGCCCCTCTTCAACCCCACCACCAAGACTCAGTTCGAGCACCTCCGCACCACGCTGACCCCCATCCTCGCCAACAACGCTCGCAAGGCCCACTACGGCCTCTTCCTTCAGGAGTTCTCCAAGAACCTAGCCAAGGATCTGCCTAGTGACCAGATTAAGAAGATTGCCAGCACCCTCACCGCCCTCGGCAACGAGAAGATGAAGGAGGAAAAGGCTGCCCAGGGTGGTAACAAGAAGAGCAAGGCGGCCAAGACCAAGGTCTCTGCCGTTGTCAGCCGTGCGCCTGTCGCTGACACCGAGACGTACGACGATGACGCCTTCGGAGAGTAAGCCGACCTGTTATTCTTCGCTTGATACAGCGCTGACCCCTTTCTTAGTGACGACTTTATGTGAAGCAAAAGGCAGGGTTGCATTATTCTCCCACGTCCAGAGTCCAGCCCCTTACACCCCTGCGAGCCCATTCCGTGCCGATAGATCTGGCGCGGCTTCGTACCGAAGCGTGTGGCAGCGGCTGAGGTCAAGTTCCGGAGTCGCTGTCGCGGAAATACCCCCCCGCTGCGCCATGCGCGGTTGGGGGTTTGCTTGAAAGGAGGGCTCGCGGGCTGTTTGGAGCTGCTGGGAAGAGTGGTCCAGGTCAGATTGAAAGGGAACAGAATTTAAACTGGCGTTGATTCATAGGCAGACGCTGATCAAGGAGAAAAGCATTTCGTGGTCTGGAGGGACATGGACTCGGCGTGCAATTTCTCGCATGATAACAGAGAGGAAAGGTAGTCATTTACGAATGATGAGTATTAGAGCCAGGGAGAGCGAAACACGATAGATTCAAAAGCAGCCAAGGATACATCTGCGAAGCCGTGCTTTCAGTACCTCTCTGTGCTCGGATTCCTCCACCACGAACGACTGTCGTTCTGTGGTCCCACCCCTGCTGCCACGCTTCCGGCGCCCATCTACAACACAACCTGCCAGCGGGGAGCCATCGCGTACGGAGCTCCTTCGTTTCCAAAGTAGTCCAGTGAAACGGCCCGAATGATATCATCTCGGTCACGCCCTTTGACCATCAACCTCGTCGAACCCAAGCAACGGTGCTCGGTGCCGTAGGCCGCCACTTCTGGCCGCCAAATGCTTCTCCCGTCTTCTGGCTGGTCTGCCGCCTCTGTTGCAGCAGCAGCCCCGAGTGCGCAGTTGAGCCGGGCTCCGAAGGGTCGCGGGGAAGGGGCAGAAGGGCGTCGTCGCGGTAAGCACTTTGCACCTGGACCCCCGACGGACGACGTGACGTCCATGCGTCATGATCACGGTGGAAAACATGTGCCTCCCCGTTCTTGATGTACGACTTGCGAGTTTGTAACGAGGAACTGGCAAGACGCTAGAGACACGTCCGTTTCAAGCGGATTGAAAAAAGAAAGAAAAAAGAAATAGGGGGTATCATTATTTTTGTTATTTGCCTCTCCCCTACCACGTGTTTATATGCCATGTATCAAACGAAACGCCTCGCCTCCCAGGCAGAAAATCAGCGGAGCAGAATCGAGTGGCCTTTGGAAACCACATCCTAGCTCCACCCTGGACAAAGGTCTCTTTGCCCTTGTCCGTTGTATATACGTGATTGTTGATGATGTTTCCTTCCTTCCCCGTTTCTATACAATATGGAACGTCTCGCTGTCCCGTCTTCGAAATCGTGCGCTCATTAAAGACAGCCGTGCTCGCGTAGAAGGCAAGAAGAGAGAAAGCAGGAGGGGAGAAGTATTACATAAGGCTCTTTAGATGACGTTGCCCGCCATGCCCATGAAGAGGGCGTGAACGGCAAGGCTGAGGGTCCAGAAGCCGACCTTTTTGAGTCGGCGGACGCGGCTCTGCTGGTCCTCGATATCGCGAGCGAAAGCCTCGTAGGTCTCGGCCGACATGTCGTCCATGAGACCGCAGTCGAAGATGGACCAGCTGCCGTCGAAATCGGTGGCGCGCTTGACGATGCGGCAGGTGATGGGGATGTATGTCTTTTTGGCGTTGATGTAGGCCACGATGGGGCGTACAAGAGCCTGGTTTATGTATGAGATGTCTTTCGTAAAAAGGGGCACAGCGGCCTTGACATCGTTCATGTGGATCCGAAGATCCATGATTAGGTACCTCCGGTCCTCCTCCGATGAGTCGACAGAGTCGGAAGAATCAGAGGCTTCGGGAGACGGTTGGGAGTTGCCCCCGGTAGCCTCTGGTGTGGCCTGAGATAGGTGGCCCTCTGTAGGTGTAGGACCCAAGAGGTCTGAAGTGGTGGCGAGGAGGTCCTTTTGAAGCAGGCGCATACGGTTGGAGATGACGACGTCTTCGAGCTGATCATAGAAGTCTGACATGACCTTGGTGATGCCATCGTCAAGGTCTGCGGGGAACATGACATCGGCGACGATGTCGACGTTGCCCTCGTAGATCCAGCCGAACGGGCCCTCGACGCCTCGGTTGAGGTGATCAATCTTGAGACCATCGATGCGCAGACGGCTGAACTTCTTCCAAGCTGACGGCTCGCCCACGTCTTCCGCGACGTCTCCGTTCTCGCCAGCAATGGTGCCATGCACTTGGCGAGGGTGAATCGTGAATAGGGAGCCGTCGAAAGACCCGGACATGTGTGTCGCCGAGAGGAAATCATAAAATAGCCACTGTTTCCTGAGCTGCGGCAGTTCGCAAGATAGATGCTGACCGAGAACGGCCGGAACCCCTTGGGCTGGTGAACGGTAACGAGCAGGTCTTCAAGTTTGAATGAGTCGATCTCGAAGTCGCCGGGCTCGCGAGTGTGGCGGTACGATAGGGGATCAACCGCCTCATCCGACCACAGCACAGATGTGCGGTCGACGACACCACGAACGCCTTTGACTTCGACGTCCTTCAGGAAACCCTTCCCGTTCCACCATTTTAGGAACGACAGAGTCACGTTTACCGTCGCAATGGTAAGGTCGTACTGGGTGTAGTTGCCGTCGTCCTCTTCCAGAACTTCGCCGTCCTGGTCGGTCTGCTTTCCAGTTGCCGCCATCGCCGCGGCGCTCTCGGAAGATCCCTTGCTGACTGAGGACGTGACCTGCCCCGGTCGTCGCGACACAAAGACGTTCTTGAAGCTGATGACACCATCTCCCCACTTGGGAACGATGGCCGACTCAAAGATGACTGTGACGCCAGCGGACTCGGTCAAGGAGTCGCCAACCCATTTCGCGAGAGTTTCTGTGCGGGGTGGTCAGCGTATGGATCAGTCGGACAACAGAAAGAAACCTACCCTGCGCAAAAACGGTGTTTATGCTGAAGATGATCAGGGAGAAGAACGTTGTAGTGCCGACAAGGACCCATACCAGGTGACCGAAGAGAAACCACGACACAAACGCGCCCCATTCGTCAATGTTCCACGGCCTCATGCTCCTGATAGACACCCACTTGAACCGAACCTTCATGCGACCCAGAAACCCGTTTGCAGCGGCCAGGAGTTCGTCCCGGGTGGGCCGGTGCGGCATCTTCGGTATATGCAGATACTTCGACATGGCGGATGCGATCGATTCGGCGTCGGGGTCCGGTACGTCTGGCTTGCCCTGCTCTCCGGTCTTGGGCGCATCTTGCTTCGGCTGGGCTGTCGCGCCTTTCTCCTCCTGCTTCCCGCTCTTGGAGCTATGATGTCTCCGATCGGCCGGACCAGCACCTCCAGCATTGCTGTGTATCCCTCGTCGCCATGCTTGCCGAGCTAGTTGGTAGACGTTGGATTTATTTGTCAGGCTAGTGCCTGCGGCAGACTCTGCGGCGACTGCGCATGCCGCTGTTGCCTGCGTGGGCGCGAGGTTCGTGGTAAACCCAACCAGTAGCAGGCCGCTGCCTGTATAGCTTCGTCGCGCATTGTGTATGTTTGGCCGGGGGAACGGGTGTTGTGGTCCTGAGTGTATTGGCCTTTTAAAGGTATTCGCTCTGGTATAGGACGGGCTGACAGCAGGTTGGCTGGCTCTCAAGCAGGCACTCCTCGTCGTCGCAGTCGTAATAGTCGTCCCTCGTAGACCCAAAGTCTGCGCCGATCCACAAGCGCAGGACCAGAAACGACGTCCGAGAAGAGTCGTCGAGGCGTTAGACATGTCTCCAGCTCATCATCCTGTCTCTTGGTTGAACACAGAGACAGCGACCGAAGGTGAAATGGCGAGGGGGAAACGACGACGCTGTTTGTTTATTGTATATGGACCAAGTAACAGAACACGGAGAGGGGTGAAGCAGGTAGCAGGTATTGAGGGAGACACAAGGCAAATGTTAGTACATTTCATGCGCTCATGCAGAAATCAATGAAATGCAAAGCTGGGTCAGGGAAGGGCACCTGTGAAAAGTCATCCATGACGCGCTACCGCAGCTCTACCTCGCTGAACCCGGCAGGACCCGTCGCCAAAGGCACCTTACGTATGGGGCGTTACCTCACAGCAGAAAAATTTCAGAGAGTCCATGTGGTCCGTGCACAGAGTCTGGGCCCGATGCTGGCAGGCTGACCTCAGGCCTGTGAGTGCGTCGCTTACCTGAGCTGAAGTGCCTGGGAGCAAGGGTGCCGAAATGCACAGGGTCGACTCCTCTCAGCACCATCCCCCCCAGGCCTTATCCCCTTATCGATAACGAAACACAAAATTTTGGGAATTCGCGATAAATCGATACTGGTACCGGCAATTGGCGCCCGCCGCTTTTTTTCTTCACGACCGCCTGCCACCACCCCCGCCAGACCGACTCGGCTCGACACACAACCCAGAAACACCCAAGACCGAAGCCGATATACCTACCCGACGACCGGCTCTTCTACCACCCGTCCAAGGTCCGACAACGTCCATATACGCAAAATCGTCCAACATGCCTGCCCCGACCGCCATCAAGCAGGCGGAGACCGCTGCCCCGCCATTTGAGGCCGTCCTCCAAGAGCCTGAGCAAGATGAGGAGCTCCTCCTCGACGCGCCGACCCTGCCCGAGGAGATGGATGCGATCCTGCCCAGCGTTCCGCAGAACGGAGAAGAGGGCGAGATGGTCGTTGACGAGGAGAACCGTCCGCGCTTCGCGCCCGCCAGAGATATCGTGCGCCACCCCTGCCTCCTCCCCCAATGGCCTCGATATCAGGAACTAAACCCGTACCCCAGGACCCCGTCACCAGAATAGAGACCCGCAAGGTCCCCGTGCCTCCTCACAGATTCACGCCTCTCAAGTCCGCCTGGCCCAAGAGTACGCCATCCTGCACCCCGGATCCCGAACCATTAGAAGATTCAGTTGCGCTGACTCTCCGCCCCCAGTTTACCCCCCTCTCGTCGAGCACCTCAAGCTCCAGGTCCGCATGAACCCGCGCCGGAAACAAGTCGAGCTTCGGACCTCGAAGCACACCACCGAGGACGGCGCCCTGCAGAAGGGCGAGGACTTCGTCAAGGCCTTCACCCTGGGCTTCGACGTCGACGATGCTATCGCGCTGCTGCGTCTGGACGATCTTTACAGTAAGCCTGCCTTGATTTGCTACGTGCCCAAGATACAGAAGTGCTGACCCGTTCCGCAGTCGAGACGTTTGAGATCCGTGATGTCAAGCAGGTCATGGGTAACGAGGCACAAGGCCGTGCCATTGGTCGTATCGCAGGCAAGGACGGCAAGACGAAGTGTATGAGCCCCCCTCCCCCTCTCGCAGACTCCAGTCGCAGTCGCTAACATAAAGTACAGTCGCCATCGAAAACGCCAGCAAGACCCGTATCGTTCTGGCCGACAGCAAGATCCACATCCTCGGCGCCTACAAGAACATCCACATGGCCCGCGAGTCCATCGTGAGCCTGATTCTCGGAAAGCCGCCTTCCAAGGTCTACGGCAACCTGAGGACGGTCGCGGCGCGCATGAAGGAGAGATTCTAAAGCCAAGGAAGAAAACTATGAAAGAAAAAGTTGGACAAGCAACACGAAGAGGAGAAGAAACCAAGGGAGGGGAGGATCAAGGAAAGACTTTTGGGTGGTTTAATGATTGGCATGAATGGCATCCTATCATGGACTTCGGCGTTGAGGGCATTTTAGAGAGATTCCAAAAACTTCTTATTCTAGGGACATGGGGAAAAATATGAGAAAGATTCACAAGGCCCTTCCGTCTTGCCCCCCCTCCGCTCGACGGTGGCGACTTGACACCGATACATAACCGATACGACGTGCTTTGAGTACGTTCAGTCGGAATGGAGCCCGGGACAGCCTTCCTCCCGCCGAATGAACAGAAGCCAATATAAAGCCTGAACGAACGTCGCACTAGGGTACCGGATTTGGACCGCTCCCTCGACAGACCCGGCCGCGGGGGGGCTCTGACCGAGCGCTACAGCAGCCAACATACCATGGGACAATGCCTCGCGGATTCCCGGCCGCGCCGCGTCTGTTGGGTAGGCTCGAAACCTCGCGTCTCGTCAAGCCCAGAGGCTGCTTACCCCGTAGCCTCGTAGCCTCTGGTCGGTCAACGGCCACGGTACGCCGGTTCGGGGCCAAGGGACGCGGTCTGAATGGACCCCGAGACGTGACCCCTGGAGAAGGACGACGTCAGGAACCCAACCCCCCCCCCAAACTCATGGTTACTGGAATGGCCCAAACGATGAAGCATACCTAACCAAGACCAGGACAAAGTTCGGGAGCCCTGACGGAACCCACGTCTTAACCTGGCAAAGCTGAAGAAGAAGAAAACGATCCACGACGCACAGAGTTGGATGAAGAAATGTCCGTAATGCGTTACTCCATAGACGTCTATACGTGCCTACCCGTCGAAGAAAGACTTTTTACATCATGGCCAACTCTCCGGTGGCCGACTGTTCAAGCCATGCCTTTATCCAGGCATCTTGGACTGGGATTAAACCATTTTCCCTCTCACACACAATCTCCCTCTTTCATTCTCGTCTCTGCCCTTCCAATATCCTCTCTCCCTCTCTCTCTTTCTCTTGCTATCTGAGATCTCGAGATACTCACGAGGGATGAAGAGTTTGCTTCTCCGTTCTGGGTACCTCACTCTACTCCTCATCGCCCTCGCCCGCCTGGGGCGCCTCGTCGTTCTCGTCGTCCTCGTCGAGGCTGCCGGCGGGGAGCTCGTACAGGCGGAGGATGGACTTGTTGGGGTCCTTGACGAGGATGTACTTGCCGTCCTGCTCGCGCCTGAGGCACATGTCGGCGATGGTGCGGACGATACCCCAGCCGTTGGAGAGAGACAGGTTCATCTGGTTGGCGAAGTCGCGCGGCTTCCAGCCGACGACGCCGAGGATGACGTGCTTGTCGTTGACCTTGGGGTTGGCGCGGGACACGAAACTGGGAGTCAATGTTAGCACCCAAAATCTGCAGACAGTCGAGCAAGAAGGAAAACGTACCCGAGCTTCATGACGTCGGCGCGGGCGAGGATGCTCTGCACCGTCCACCTGGCGAGCTTGCACGAGTTGTTCTTCATCTCCGTCGCGACGACGGCACCGCGCTGGCTGACGAGCTTCGTCCGCCAGTCGAGGGCGCCACCGCTGCCCTGGGCCTTGCTGTCGAACTCGTTGAGGGCGTGCAGGGTGACGAGCTGGTCGTCGCCGCTAATGGTGTTCTTCTGGACGGCGTCGACCTCGGTACGCACGACGAGGTAGAAGTTGTCCTCCTCGCTGTTCGTCGAGAGGTCGAACTTGCGGTACTTGTAGGCCTTGCTGGCGGGCGGGTCCGTGTCCTCGGACGCGTTGTAGAAGGGGTTGGCGTGGGCCATCTCGACCTTCTGGTTCTCGTTCTCGAGAACGACCTGGTTGGCGAAGTTGTGGTTGATGTAGGTGGCCTCCTCGGCGAGAGCGCCGGGCATGTTGAGGCTGTCCTTGGAACCGTCCGAGGCGTCCATGGGCGAGTCGGCGGCGTTCTCGTTGACCGTGACCATGTCGAGCGCGGCGTTGTCGCGCTTGTCGAAGAAAACCTTGTTACCCTGCACCGAGATGACAATGTCCCAGGGGTAGACGGACCGCGGGGAGCACATGAGCATGGAGAGGATGCTGTCGGTGGCGAAGATGGAGGCCTCGTCCTTGTCGGCGAGCTCCTGGATCACAGGATCGGAAGAAGTCGTGACATTGTACGCCGCACGGTCGATGGCGTTGAGCTTGCGCTCAAAGCCCTTGACGGCAGGCTTGTCGTAGGAGCGGTCGTAGTGGTAGACGAAGCCGTAGGCGTCGACGTCCTCGCCCTCGTCGGCGTCCAGGTTGAGCTTGGCGAGGCGGTTGTAGTCAATCTCCTCGAGCAGCTTCCAGTCCGCCTTGATGTTGATGCTGGCGTCGCGGTTGCGGGCGGGCTTGTCGTAGTCCTTCCAGCCGAAGCGGCGACCGCCACGGCCGCCGCCTCTTCCGCCCCGGTCGAAGCCGCCTCCGTAGCCGCCGCGACCTCCCTGCTGGCCGCCGCGGGCGAGGGTGGTCCGGCCTCCGCGAGCGGTGGTGGCGGCGCCTCCACGCTGGCCGCGGCCGCGGGTGAAGACGGCGCCACGGCCAAATCTTGTCTTGGCGCTGTCACGGGTGTTGCTGACGACGGAGAAGGTAGACTCGTCCTCAGCGGGAGGAGCGTTGAAGGAAATGGCGTGACCGGCTCCGTAAACCTGTTGGTCTTTTTGTTTGCGGCAACGATTAGCGACCGTGTTCTTGTCTCCGAGGTAGTAGATGGCGGAGAGAGGTGTGTTGTGACTTACCACGGTAGTTGCGGTTGTACTGCTGTCTTCCGCCGCGACCTTCCCTATCCTTGCCCTCGGAGGTCCAGTCGGCCATGCGACCGAGCTTGTCGCCCTTGGAGAAGGGCGCATAGGGGACGCCATTCAGCGTGGTGTCGCTGGTGACGGGCGGGCCCCAGCCATCGCCGGGCGGGCAAGTCTCGACGAGCTTGACCCAGTCGATTTCCTGAGCCATATTGAGATTCGTGTTTCCCTTCTGAGCAGATGCAGGGGAAATGTCAAACTTTTCGAATCGAAATCGGGGTGCTGTGCGTCTCTCGGCTTTAGGAGGAGACGGGAGGGGAGGGGGTGCAGCAGCGCTTTCGGGCTTCTGGTAAAGATGGAAAAGTCGTCAAGGATTTGGTGTAGTGCGCCTCCTCTCGCCGTTGATTTTCGTCGTTCGGATTTGGTGGGGTGAACTTTGTGGGGCTGAGCGGGCAAAATTTCGAGAGTTGTGTTTCGGCACCTGGCGGCACCTGACAGCCACTCGTTTCCACGCGTCGGGGGGCCACGGCCAGCTGTCCGTCTCGTGGTCGCGAAATGCAAAAGCCATGGGCTCTCTAGGGGGTGAAATGCATGTCGCGCTGGTAGAGATGGGTTCCTCTCGAGTTCCTCACGTTTCGGCGGTTTTAGATCTTCTTGATTGTCATTATGGCCATGGTATCAAAAGTAATCCCGGAATATGCTCCCAGCGTTTCCTGCCTCGGCACAAATAGAAGTTCCCTGAACCCCCTCTGTGTATACCGCCGCGTTCCCTCACGAGCAGACGCAGCAACCCCTAGTAGGTGTAAGACATCATCTCAGGCCCGGAGCAAAAGACGTTCTCCAGGGCGTCCCTGACTTCGAACTCCTCCATCACGGCGCCAAAGCTGAAGCTCGGTTAGCACGCGCACACTGGCCAGGAGCGCTACCGACACATACCCGTAGCATCGGACCTTGTCCTTGAGCTCGTCAGTAAGCTTCTGGAAGTCCTCGGCCCGCAGCTCGTGGGCTCTGGGATGACCCAGAACCATGCCCCAGGCCATGACGGGCGTGACCTCTCCGTCGAGGTTCAGCTTCTTGCTGAGGTCGAGCAGGGCCGAGAGGCTGCCCTTGCTTACTTCCCACGTCCTCTGTTGGGAGTCCAGGTCTCCGTTCACGTTGCTGTACCCGAACGGGATGTCGGGCGTCAGCTCTGGGAAGGGCGCAGGTGGGCAGGAAGCCATCAACGCGTGTCCGCAGGGCTCGCCGCCCATCTCGCTTGATCTCTCCAGTAGCCAGGGCATGTGATTCATGCAGGGTTTCTCGAGACTGTTACATACCCTCGATAAAAATCGCACTCGTCAGCAAGTTCTTGTTCTTCCGTTTCGGTCATCAGTTCGGCCTCACGCCCACCCGACTCCCGATGGTGTCCAGGACTTGGGTGGTATGACAAGTTCTTTTCACTGCGGGGGAGGTGATAGGTATGCCTTCGAGGGGTGGTGGTTATCGTACGTTAAGACGAAGTCAATGCCCGCCTGCTCAAAGTCCACACCTCTGCCAGAACTCTGCCCCGGTCTGCCTTGCAACTGCTGGCTGCCCATCTGGGGAAGGGGTGGGGGCGGGCCGTGTGAGTGGGAATGAGACGGACCGTGAGACGAGGGCGACACCGACGGCGCTGTCGTGGATGTCAAGGGTGGCGTGTAGGCGTTTTGGCCGTAGCTTTGGCCCGACTGACTGGCGCTGGACGTGTAGCCCACACTGGGATTGCTGACCATGTCGTCACCGTAGTGGGAGAGGGGAATGCCGTTCTGGACCAAAAGCTGCTTGAGTTGCCGGTTCTCCTCGGCCACCTTGTCCTTGTCTTGCGATATGTTGCTGAATATCTCTTTCAGTCTAAGCACCTCGTCTTCCAGAGCCTTGATGTACAGCTCTTTCCTTTCACGGTGCGTGCTGCAAGTTTCCGTCGTCAGTATCCGAGACCGCGTCGCTGAAGCCTCCATCACGGGTAGTCGCAGCTTACCGTTGCGCCTGGCGGTTCAGTTCCTGCCGCCGGGTCAAAGCAGGCTTGCTGTCGGGCTTCGGTCCTCTCCTCTTGGGTGGTTGGCCATCTACAGGCGGGCATTGTCAGATTGCCGGTTACTGGCGTGGGTTTAGCAATCTCCTTACCTCGCGTTGTCCTCTTTTCCGTCAAGGATTTGAGGAACCCTAGATTCAGAGAGCTCAGAGGGCCCCTCTCCTGGTCTGAGCCGGAGCCGCCGCCGCCATACTGGCCCTGCGACGGCTGCTTGCCGTATTGGTCGGGCGACAATGAAGAAGCCATCGCTGCCCTCTCGTGTAGCGAACTCACGGATTGCTTGCGTACCGGAGACGACGACTGGTTGGGTGGGGAGCGGTAAGTTGCTATGTTACCTAGGTCAGTCATTGTGTCGTCAAAAAGGCATCACACAGCGAAAAGAAAGGCTTCAGAGACAATGCTGCGACTCATGCCGTCATGCGGAAGATGCGCGGTGCAAGGCAACGGCGGGGGTAGGTTCTTCTCAAATACTTCTCGAGAGCGCAGCGACGACTGAGGAGACCAGATGGGCTGACGGGCTTACCTTGACGCCTTGATGGGCAATGGGCGGTCTCCCGCTTCTTCTGGCAATGCGATACTGGATGACGGCGATTGTCGCCCGTCAAAGCAAGGGATGCTGCAGTGGAAAGGGATTCAGCCGTCCAAGGCTTGTGTCAAGCGCGGATGGCCGGTTCGCGATTATGGTTATTTGAGAAGAAGTTGTTCCCGAACTTGAAACCCAATTATGGCGTCTGAGCTGTCTGAGGAGACTATGCGGTTGCGACGATGGGGGGGAGGGGCGATGAGCAGGGCGCGGGTAGTAGTAGTAGAGAAGGTCGGGGTAGGCGAGGTAGATTGGTCCGCGCTGTTTTAGATTTGTTTGACACGGTCCAGACGAAGAGAATGTCGTGCGTCCGGGGTTGGATGGACGCAGTGTCTGGCTTTGGCTCAGGTTGCCCTAAATGCCGCCCGTCTAATGACCTGGGTTGGGGGGAAAGGTTGGAGTAGGGTAGCAGAAAACACTCGAGGGCGATAAGAGAACGGATGACGGCGGAGCGGAGAAACCACCAAGCAGGCAGTAGACAGAGACAGGAGCGCTGGTAACCCTTGGCTTCGTCTCTTTCACAGTGGTTCGGTTCTGTGGTGGTGTTGGTTGCTAATGTCTGTCGCGAATCGAGATGACAAGCAGAGACGCCACCGATTTATTCTGAGACAGTGTGGCGGAAGCCGAGAGCAAAAAGTTGAAGGGGCGGGTAACGAGTCTGTCACTCGAATCTCGAGCCTGGAGGAGCTACAGGAAGATTGACGGTAGGGAGGATGTGCGGGGTTTCAGCGGCAGCCCGTTCCTCGGGTCGAGAATCGACTCAGGTTCCAATACGGCGGGAGAGGATTCAAAGGTTGATAGTCACGGGATGACGTTGAATGCGTTTTTTGTTTTGTTTTCTTTTGCTCGCAAAGGCTTTTCGCAAGACGGGATGCGGATTCTCAAAGTCGAGCCCGAAGTCCAATGCCCCTGGGTCGTGGTGGGATGGATGGGTTGGGTTGGGTTGGTTTGTTCTAGGACTTGACGAAGATTCCGACCGTCGTTGCTTTTTTGTTGTTACTTTTTTTCTTCCGGAATCATCGGCGTTCCACTCAATCCTGTTCAGAAGCTCGTCTGCGTTACGTGAGAAAGGCGACGGCCGGAAACCAGATCAGCGAAAGAGCCCCTCAAGCTTCGTTACTGAGTAGGGCTATGCTATTTCATTTAGCCTACGTGCGATTGCTGGCGTGGTGGAAGCCGAGTAATAGGTACTTCCGAGGTTGACAAATATTGGGATTTTACGTTGCCGTCGGCACTGACAGCTGCGGGGGCTGAAAGGCGCGTTCCGTGGACGATGGGCGAGACGGACCAGATCGGTCTGAACTTTCTTCCACTGTCCGTCAGCAGGCGGTTGTGTGAGGTCCAGTGCAGTGCGGTTATCCGCAGGTGTTCAAATTCACGTTGTACACACAGAAAGAGCAATCCATAGGTCAAATAGAGCGGCAGAAGCCACGGCGAAGCTACGGTCTTTTATCCAAAGCCGCCGACGCTGATGCGGTGTAGTTCCTCAAGGTTTTTGGTTGATTTTTTTAGCAGCGGTCTTTTGATCCGAGGAGGGCATACGCGTCGAATTCAGGCGAAGGCCAGAAGCTTTGAGCATTCCAAGCCTGTCTGCATCAGACAGGACGCCCAGCTCCAAGGGATTATACGTAGGGCAATCCGGGAAGGCGAGGAGAAGCTTGTCGGGGAGGAGCAGCATGAAGTTTCCGCCCGCAAGAGCCCAATAAAAAAGTGCTGCGCCAGCTTCAGGCGGGGGAAGTGGGCCGTGGAGGGTCCTCATTCGTAGCCCGTTCATCTTGTGGCAGGGCCAGAACAGTCAGGCGTGAATGACAGACGACTGCATCTCTAGCTGGGTCTGGCTCTCGCACACGCAGCGAGCTGCTGGGCAAAATGGAGACGATAGACCCTTTGGGCGCAGCAAAAGACCCCTGCCGGCCCTTGCTGAGATGCATTCGCGTGGCTTGACTTGCTTGACTCGGCGTCTCACGCTTCCGATTTCTGACCCTGCTCCAGGCAGAGCACTGGCTACGCCGTCAACACTGTTCAACCCCGGGACCAGCTCCGAGGTTGTCGACTTGGGCATGTGTGGGTGGGTTTGGCCTGCGGGCATGTTTGCTTGTTTGTTCGCTTATCAACATTGCGCGTCTTGGAATCGTCAGATTTATATGCAAGAGAGCCCTTCGCCGACGATCCAATATCCCATACGGCCGTATGGAAGATGAGGACCACATGCTTGTCCAGCCAGCCCTTTCCCTGATCCAACAACCGTGTGCGTTCAAAGTCTGCTGCGGTGCACTGCAGTGCAGGCCACCTCGTTGTAAAGTGAACCTTCGCAAATCCCATCTACCAATTCCCCATCCACACAGGCCTCGGTCCAATGGCCTTGTCGATATCGGACGACTTGGAAAAGCCAAGAGCCCGTTAACCGGACCTCGCAGCTCATGCCCTATTTCGAGTGAGCACTTATATATGCGGTTTCGGCTGCTGTGTTCCTGCTGCCAACTTCGACACATGAGCACCGGTCTGCGAACCGCTTGCCGCATGTCAACCAGAAGCTGGTACATCGAGAACCTGTCGCATCCTTCGCTGCTGGCACTCTGGCGTCTCGCTCAGTCTTTCAAGCTCGGCCCATGTGATAATCCACCAAAAACGAGGAATCCCTGCCTTTCTCAAAACCGATGAGGGGTACCCGTTCTCATTATTTAAGTTAAGCGTGCCGTTCATCGGCCCTGAAGAACGACAATGGATCTCACCGAAAAAATGTATGCCGTCATACTATATCCCACTTGGGAAGTCCGGCGGGCCCGGCGCCTCTGCTAGACTCGAGACCAGCCACTGCGGTGCGATGGTGTCCCTTTTCCCGTTCCTGTGCCATCGTAGCCATGACCTTTGAGCAGACCCTGAGTCCACGATCGACAAGCTTTCGACCTTCTTCTCCGGTAACAGGGAACACGGCGGTAATTGTTCGTTGACCGAGCGGGAAGACGCTAATCTCTGAGACGAGTGAACCCCGGATTGTCGCCCGCTGGTTCGAAACTTTCACCCTTGGTCTGCTGGCCGAAAGTCACGCGCACGCGGCTCCCTTTCGAAACAACCCTCCGGCTAGGGCAAGGCACCTCGGGTTGTAGATCGCTTTGCCGCGCTCCGGCTCGCACAGCAGACGGTCGGCTTTCTTGCTTTCTTTTGGGACGTCGCCAGCTGCAAAAGAACCTAGAGTGCCATTATCTCGCGCAACCGCTCAGTCGTGCCGCCTCGCTTTCGGACTCATTTGAGGGCTACCAAGATTGACTTCACCGGCCATGGCTAGCCACGGCAATGTGCTCACTCACTTCCGAGGAGCTGCCATCTTGGCGCCCTGGGTGCTCTGGCTGCTGCTCGCCGATACGGCCATCTCCCTCCAGTTGCCTCTGAAGTGGTTCGCCCCGGATTTCGTCTACAACTCATCCTCGCGGATCGCCGAGACCGTATGGTACTGGATCCAAATAATCTTTGAGCGGTTCAACGGCGCGAGCCTCACCTTTTCCGGCGATGCGATTCCGCGCGGTGAGTCGGCGGTCGTGGTCGCCAACCACGTCGGGTGGGCGGACTTTTATATGATCCAGGCTTTGGCTATCAAAGCCGGGATGCTGGGCCGTTGTCGCTACTTCGCCAAGATTCAGCTGCGGATAGTCCCGTTCCTTGGTTGGGGGTTGTGGGCGATGGGAATGCCCATGGTGAGCCGCAACTGGGCGAAAGACAGGCATGAGCTTGATAGGGTGTTCGCTGGCATCATGAACAGGCAGTGGCCGACCTGTAAGTGCTTCAGCAAGCCTTCTCTTAGGATATGAGTCTCAGGGCAGATACTCACCGAAATATAGGGCTCATAAGCTTCAGCGAGGCCACTCGCTTCACCAAGAAGAAGTATGAGCAGTCAATCGTGTGGTGCAAAGAGTCCGGCCGGCCGCAGCCCAAACACTTATTGTATCCCCGGACAAAAGGCTTCATCACCACGGTGCAACATCTCAGGAAGGCCCCTCACGTCAAGGCGGTGTACGACATAACGATCGCGTACCAGAAAGGGAATGAGTTCCTCGCGGCGCCGAGCATGTGGGATACTCTGAGCGTTCCTGGGTTGAGTTCTCGATTGGGGTACAAGTTCCACGTTCACGTTCGCAGGTTTCCCCTCGAGACCCTACCGCAAGATGACGAAAAGCTGGCAAAATGGCTCGAGAACCTCTGGGTGGAGAAGGGAGAGTGGTTGGACCTGAAGAAGGCTGAATGGGCATCTGCAACATGATGTTAGCTTATTTTGATACGTCGCAAAAGCGGGGAGTCGAAAGGCTTCTTACAACATCAAACTGCACGTTCTTGTGATAATGAGTACCGAGACTTGGACGAGGAGTTGTTGGATCAGGGAGGATTGGCAGAAGGACGAACGGCATGTCGGAAATGCGGAAGAAAAAGTGCGATATCCTGGTGCCTACTTCTAGAGACATGCCGATGTCAGAAAGGGTTACCGCTCGCTCTTACCCAGGATTATGCAAACTACCTACTGAGATGGATTTTTTTCCGGTGCTTGCCTTCCCAGTCCCATTCCCACTTGGGCTGTTGTGAGCTGTCACGGTGATAGACGATGGCATCGCAACGGCACCAAATACGTAGGTCAAATGCCAAGGGCCTCAGTCACAACATTACAGATAACGACAAATTACTAAATGAAGTATTTTGGTGTAGCACAATAAAAGAAGACAGGCGAATCCCACTAAGTTGAAAAAACACATTACAGTTCGCGGCTCGGACATCCAATTCTATTGGACCGGAGCTCGCATCGACATGATATCGTCATTTTCACGTAATTTAGAAAACCAACAGATTTCGTTGCAGGTGCATATACCGGTAGGTTTCTTGGTTAACCCGCCGCATCTCATCGTCTTACCTATCCATTGCATACGTCGGAAGTCATGGGCTTCAGTTCGAAGGATCAATGAGAGCGGTATCTCCGTCTCTGGCCCAACCCAACCCCCAACCCCAAGCAGGGGGTTTGAAAGTGAGGTGCAGGAGTGTCTTTGCTGCTTTCGACCATGGCAACTTGTGCGAATTCCCTCCCTCATGCCAGACACGCCCTGCCTGACGTGTCGAAGGAATTAAATGGAGATAATGTTCACATGTCGTAGAAAAAGAAAAAGACCAGCGATACGCCTGCACAATCATGACGGGTGGCGCCCTTTGGCGTGCAACATCCTGCACCGGCCAGTCGGGCTGGCCTTGTCATCAAATCCAGCCACTGGCAGAATGATATGCAATTGGATTGACCACCTGTTTTGCTGTACTCCTACGCTAAATGTGGCTGGACCTCGAATTGATATCGCCGGATATTGAACCACATCACCCCTTGGTTGAGTTCCGTAAAATCATTTTCAAGTGTCATGTATTGCTTATACCACTGTCTTGATTCAAGCTGCAAGATCCCTTTTTCATGTATCAATAACTCCGCGCTGACCACTTGTCCTCGAAAGAGGGAACCCACCACTTCCGTATCCACAATCCGTCGTCGTACCCCCCATTATCCTGGGCTGCGAGATACTTCCTAGTTGGCAGATGCGTTGGCCGCAAGCGTTCTCTCGTTCTTACCTCCTTCCGTGTTGTATCCGAAGCCGGACCCAGGCCGTAAGCACTGGACAGTCGCCGTCGCGACCGAGACGGCCCTGGCACCTTGAACAGCCTGGCCGGTCGGTGCTGCTGATTGCTTAGGCGAACGTTCCTCAGGAGTGACGGCGGGGAGACTCGCGGCAGGTGTACCGCCGGCTATTGAGCCCTCAGAGCTAGCCGCTGACACTGCCGCGGCGAGCGTTTCTCCCGACGACGATACCCCCGCCACGCTCAAAGGCTCGCTTTGCCTTCCCCCCTGCATCTGCACACCCTCTGACCCCCCTTCTCGATCAGTCCCTGGTTGTGAAGGCCCTTCAAACCCCTCTGTTGCCTCTCCTTGTTTGTCACCACCAAGAGCACCAGCAGGAAGCCTCTCCCTCGGCCACCCAATAGCCTCCAACAGCGCCCTCCTCTCCCCGTCCTCCTTCCTCTTCCTCTCCTCCTCCTCCGCCGCCCTCCTCAGCTCCACCTTGGTCAACTTTCTCGGCACTCTCCCAAAATCTTATCCCTTCTCTTCCACCAGCTGTGGATCGTTCGCTCAGGGACCTTGAACCATTCGGATGCTTCTCTCAGGGTGGGCCACCTGTATCCCTTCTCCGCAGGCGGCTGCTGGTCCTCGCGTCCACCGTTCCACGTGCGCCGTGCCCGCATGTCGTTCTCGTCGCACGCGATCTTGTGGTTCTCCAGGAAAAGGATGGCCTCCTTTCTCCGTTGGTCCGTGTACGACCGCTCCATCCGCTTCACTGCGGCGCGCTGCTTGTAGGCGGCCTTCTCTTGCGGTGGCTTCGGCGGCGGGCCCGGACGCTTGTAGGGCGTGCCGTCGGCCTTGTATCTTGCGCCGGCAATGCGGCCCGTCCGCTTGCGCTCGGCGAAGACGACCGTCACCCCATCAGGAACGGACAGGGTCGGCAGAGGGTCGGCGGCCGTGCCGGGACCCGTTGCTGATTGGGCAGTTTCGACGGCGGTAGCCGCGGCCGCGGCAGTTGGTGTCTTGGTGGATGGCATGGTTGATGACGCGAAGGGCGTGGCTCGGCGAATTTGAGAGTATTATTTTTGTTCTCTTTGTTGTTGCGGCGGAAAGGGAACGGAAGTGCTTATGTAACAGTGTAGTAAATAGCTGAGCCCGCTTCGCACTGTTTCCGAGGTCATGAACTTTCTCGGATACTGGGTCGCTGTCCCGCATCACTAGATGACGTCCCGAGAGCCGCGATCAAACCACCATCGGTCTCCCGCAATTAGCATCAGGTATTGGAAAAGAGAGGATCGGGTCAGCCATCGGTAAGCACATGCTTCGTACATTACATTAGCCACTTGGCCTCAATGAAGGCCCTTCGTCACAAACAACTGTTACTTAGATGCGCAAAGGAATAGCCATATGGAACCTACTTACCTACTCACGCACCCACTACGAGACTACTACACAACGTAGATCAATGGGTTTACCCCTCAATTCCTCTCTGAAACCACCGGGAACAAAAGCTGGAAAGTCATGAGAATTGCGATGCCAGGTTTCGCTTACGCCGCGGTGCTCTTCAACACACTGAGCTTCACACTAATAGGGGGAAATGGTTTTTTAGCAACTAGCCACCTTGTCACCGGTATCTTTACGGAAAGGACGCTCTCTGGTGAAATTCATCCATGTGTCAGTGAAGGCGCGGAGACCGAGGGGACGAGACAACTTGTCTATGAAAGGGGACCATGCCCCTTTCCTCAATTGCCTATTCCCGAAACGCAACTGCGTCGTGCTCGTAAATTTTGTTGAGACCTACCAGGCCCAAGGGTGCCAAGGTAGCACGCAGCCCTCGGCCTTGAGACAAAAACGGAACTTAACCTGTCTTGAGCTGGGCTGGCGCATCTCTCGTTCAAAAACTTGGGAATGTGTGACGAAAGGCTCAAAGGATAATATCATCCTGGAGGGATGGGAATAATTGGTCGGCACGGCATTCCCACAGCAGAGACGCGTGACGCAAGACGAAGTCTACCGATAATCTGTCTGTCCACCGTCTGAAGTGGTTGTATTGACGAATGGTCTACAAACCTGGAACCAACACCAAGGTCTCAAAGCTTTCTCTGCATAGCCTTCAACTTTCTTGGATGGACCAGCCACTGTTCGCAAAGTCAATTTCCGCGATGACTGGCTGGGGACGAGGAGCCCTGCGCCCCCCAGCTCGCGGGTCAGTCGGTGATTCCTGTTCCAGTAAAACATCCTTCTGTCGTCGATCAAACTTCTGACCGCCTCTGTAGATCCGGAGGAACGCCATTAGCCATCTCGTCTCCGAAGATCGCTAACCGCGTAGGACAAGATATTCGTTCCGCCTCGCCTCCCTGCCATCTGTTGTCTGGAACGGATCGAGTCATCCGGCTAGACATGCAACGGAAGACAAACCGACATCGAGCAATACACTATCTGGGAGACTTCGAGAGTTGAGGTCATGCTTTCGGCCAGCTGACTTGGCGATCCATCGACAGAAGACATCCCTGGAGGCGGAACAGATGCCGGTCTTGGTTTGTGGCACAGGGCGAGACCAGGATGGATCTGGGGTAAAAGACTTCTGAACCGCCGGCACGGCGACTGCTCTGACTTCCTTAGATAGACATGCAGCTGCATGAGTCGTTAAGGTTGTCTGGGGTTGCGGCAACGAGAGGGCTGTTTCCCGCCGGAAAACTTTCAGAGTCAGAGCTTCTGGCATGCTTGGTTGAGATGACAGGCCGTGGAATGTCTCGACGAGCATAAGCGGCCCACTCCCGAGCTCTTTCAAGATTTCGAAACCCGATGGGTTCGGCGGAAAGAGTAAGAGAGACAGCGCTTATGCTTGGGACGAACAGCTTGCTCTAGGGCGCCTGATACAGTAGGGTCGCTGTCGATCGTCTCCGTTAGCACATCCTGATCAACCGTTACCGATACCTGTGCGCTTTGCCGACATGAGAACCGAAAGGGGTGATCAGCGGATCAGCGAAACTGGCGGCTCGATTGGCTAAATCGAGTGTTTCGCGAGGCGCAGTGCTGGGGGTACACGTTCCATGAATAAAGCAGCTTGTATGTGCACTGTGGATAGAACAACTCGAATGAAGAATCTCGATTCGGCACCGTTACCCCGTCTGCGGGTTGGCGAGGGCCGCCGAGCAGCGTTGTCATAGGTTGACAATTGACTCGAAGGCAAGGGACCTTCGGGAAGCCAGCGTTCTGGGAGAACAGGGTACGTTTGAATGGCAGGGATAATCGGGATGACGAAGAATTTTGGATGGGCTGGGTAAGACCGGAGTGCAACAGCAAAAAGGGAACGAGCCGGCGAGACCGTGAGACAGGGTCGAGAATAATACAAGAAAAGCAGACATGGGCATGAGGGTGTTGCGCTGGAGCACCGAGTTCAGTGCTCACGCTGCCCACCCCGCACTGAGAACTTGAGTTGATTCGGTGCTTGGGAATGCACTTGTAGGTATCATTCTGCTGTGCGTGAGATTCTTCCATTACTCTGCCGCCGATTGGATCCTGGCGCCAGGGATGACGGGATTGGCGACATCATGCGGGCGGCATCCTTGGCGCGGGCGTTTGGGGGACTTGGAGTTGATCTCAGCCTCTGCAACCGTACGGCATCTGAGGCGGTAGGAGGCAGAAATGTCACAGGAGGTGAAGTGGGGCGGCGGGCGGCCATGACAGACAGGCTCGTTTGTCACCTCACATGAACGTCGTGAGATGGTGGTGCCAGCGGCTGTTGTGATCTGTCGTTGCTTGTAGGGACGTAACAGGAACAGCCGAAACGGTTCTCGACGCCTCCAAGCGTGCCTTTGCCTAGCTTCGGCTCCAGCCCGTCTCGATTCAGCGTTTCTCGTGTGGATCATCGTCCGGAGCAGCGTGTGGAGCACGTTTTCCCCCTTACTATAGTACCGTCCTCTGTAGCCTCGAGACTACGATCCCCCATTGCTCCGCAGACAACTTGCATGCCACTGCACATTCCGGGCACTGGTGACGGTCCTAAGTTGCTGGCGGCCAGCTGTATTTCTTCGCAGTCCTCTGAACGAACTACACCCTGTCCGCCTACGTGAGTTTTATTTCGGTGCGATGGAAAGTCTTGGGTAGAGTACCGGTGAGCGGATGCAAGCAAGGATGCAGCTGCAGGCCAGAGCACGTTACATAAAAACTTGCGTGGAAGGGTTGTTCAACCGCTGTCCCGTGGTGGTATTTGCCATGAAGCAATGCATATAAGATCTTGTGTGTGGTACGTAGTGTGTGCATCCTCTTACAAATTGACTGGCAACGGCGGGACAACGCACTCGAGAGCCCCTCTAAGACCGATGAGGATTTGAAGGAACGGCACATCAAGTGCAGAGTTTCGTTCGTTGGCACACTATGATTATTCCGAGGTTCTGCAATCACGTTTGGCGTAAGTTGGGTCGCCAAGCGTAGTATTGGAGTCGAAGCAGCGGCTGTGTTTCTGAGCCAAAGGCCGTCAACTGAGCTGCAAGGACACAATCAACGGTCTTTCGATGGTATTGAAAACCAGGACCTGGGCGTATTTCTTGATGGATGCGCCGACGTTCGAGCCATCCGTTTAAACTAGCTTTGCCGGGGCCAGAGAAATGTAGGATGTACTTTCAATATCCCTGCCACTTGCTATAAAACGAAGACAACCCGGCCTGGGGAGGCCCAATGCAGATCGGCGCAGTCCTGAGGTGCCGATTTGAGCCAAGTTTGTTTGCATTCTCGAAGGGATACATGTGGGATGGCCCATCGACGATCTGGCTATCACTCACAGTGATCCGTAGCCCTCGAGAACAAAGGAGGGGGCCACAACTCGGACATGGGCAATGGTTACCCAACGAGCAGAGACTACGGGCAGCGAACTTTGACTGAACGCATAACCAACGGTGGAGACTTTTCAGGCTTCTCGGACAGGTCCAACAGGCAGATGTGCCGTTGTGCCGCGAATGTGACGGTATATCTCGAGTACCGTGCACGAAAAGCCGCTCTGTGGCACGATAGGACAAAAGCAAAGCCACATATAGGCTGCGTCGTTGCGAGAATGGTGGATATCGAAAAGAGGCCCGCCTGCAGAAGAAACGGCTTGAATGAGGAGACCAGCTGATGGTGTCTTACCAAAATGGCGTGGACTGGGACAGGAGGGCCCAATGCAAGTGCCACCTACACCTAGAACGGAATCTAGTCCCTGGGGGCCGGCATGCGGCGCCTCAACATGCTGCACCGGCGTATCGCGAGGTAGGCTACCTCGCGGCGACTTGGAAGTTTCAACTGCCGTACAAGTCAATCTTTGTCGGGTAGGTGATTAATGGTTGGTAGCCAAGAGCCATCCATGCCATCCTCTGTGGTCTGGTAGTTGGTCTTTCCATGCGAGACAGGCCTACGATATGGGGAAGCAGCTCTTCCTCTGGCGTTCGTAAGCAGCGTTGAGAGGTACGAGACCGAAGTCAAGATGGCCGTATTCGCAGCATGGTATTTGGCATTTGGACCCTTGGAGGAGAACTCAGTTGCCAGTCACTCATTCTCTGTCCCCGTAGTAGTGGACATGGATGGCATTTTGCAGGTGGCAGGCATGTTGAACTAGCGCAAGGGAGGCGGAAGAGCAAAGTTTCCCATGTGGCCGTATCAAACTTTGGGGTGTTGTTTCTGCTGCTCTCCCTTGGTGTAGAGACACTATGGTCTGGGATTGAGGGTGGTGTGTGGTGCGTGTATCATGCGTCAGATGTAAAGGCAAAACCTGAAGCACCAAGGAGTCGAAAGCGTTGGATTGCCCGATGTGTCCATCGCGTATCCGTCATTTGGTGTGAGACGAAAGGGAGGATGATGACGAAGGGAAATAAGGCAAGAGGAGGGCAGAAAAAAAACCAAAAAAACCAACAACAACAATAACAACAAATAGATAGGACCCGGATAGGGAATAGAGGTACGGCAGGCCGGGGGAAGGAGGGGTCTCAATGCATGATTGTGCTGTTTGGACGCATGATTTCTTTCACGATCATTGTTGATTTTCGTCCCGTTTTTTGGGGTGAAGGACTTTCTTTTCTCTTCCTGGCTTGTTGTTTCCTTCCCTTCCACCCTTCCGCCTCCCCGTGGCCCTTGGAGCAGCCCCCAGTCCTCGTGTTTGCCTGAAACTTTAGGTACAACACAAAGAGGTGCTCCGGTTGAGTCGGGTTGTTGGCGACCAACCCCAATAACGTGACTAACGTTCTTCAGAGGGAGGCACGGCGCAGAGCAGAAAACATAGAAAGCAACGCAACCTTGGCAAGAACGAGTCTCGACGTCAAAGAAAGCCAAGCCAAACAGTTGATTATTGATTT
>JAIMZG010000710.1:0-22691 GCA_020466075.1 Colletotrichum coccodes
TTTCTCAAAAGGCGTGAGGCGAACATGCACCTTTGGCTTCTGCCACACAATGTACAGCCGCAGATCTCTATCCCAATCCATCTCATTCTTGTTCACCAATTCCCATTGGAACCGCCAGCAAAGCTTCGCGAAGATGATCCGAAGCACCAAGTAGGCCATTGCTTGACCGAGGCAGTTTCGAGATCCGGCACTAAATGGTCTGAAAGCGCTTCGATCATCCTCATCAAAGACATGGTCGTACTCTGAATGGTCTTTGGGGAGCCATCGCTGAGGTTTGAACTCGTACGGCTTGCCAAAGTACTTCTCTGAATGAGTGGTGGCGTAGGCGCAGGATGATACGACGACCTGACGAGATGATTAGCTCCGGAATCTGCGCGGAAGGAACGCAGCCCCATATTGGCAGATGATAGAAGCAAAGATGGAAAACTTACACCTTTGGCCACAAAGTTTCCATCCACAGTATGCCCAGGACTGATTCGTGGGAGGCCGTAAGGAACGTTTGTGTGAAGTCGAATGACTTCTTCAATGGTTGCATTCAGCCACGGCAGGTCCTGAAGTTTATCCTCCGAGATGTCTTCATAAGACTTGAAAGTCGTCCTCAATTCCGTCTGTAGCTTGTTCATGATCTCGGGATTCGTCGTCAGGAAACATATACCGGCTGTTAAGACACTCGATGATTCATAGTGGTCAAGGATCAGATGGCCGGCTTGGGACACGAGGAAACCGTCTGGCGGAATCGCCGTTTCGTTCTTCAAAAACTGTGCCATGTAGTCCAGTTCTTTCCGGTCGTGACGTTCTTGGACACGGGTTCGAATAAGCTTTTTGCTCGTTGAATGAGCTCTGAAATAGCTGAACGCGACCTTTGGGGGAAGAAAGACATATGACAGTGGGTAAAGCAGGGGAAAGCGGCGCATGACATTTCGGAATGTGGCCCAATGACCGATGCGCAACAGGGATTCCAAAATAGGGTGGTTTTGGCCTTTCCCGAATTCAAGTCAGTCACATAACCAGAGGAAATGATGTGCAAGAGCTCACGGATACCACGAGCAGGGTTAACCATACCGGATTGGATGTTTTTGAAGTTGTGGCCAAGTGTGATCGAACCACCCAGGTCACAAGTCGCTCTTTCGAACCACGGAGCAATATCGACGCCTTCATCAACAGCAGGCGAGTTCTGGAGCTCAGTAACGAACTCATCCACGTGGGCATGAATGGTCGGCTCGTACTGCTTCAAAGACCGGGGACTGAAAGCAGGAGCCAGCTGTTTGCGAGCAGCGCGGTGCTTGTCGATATCTCGTTCCGAAGCTAGCCCTTCGTACTTGTCTCCCGTGTCGAGCATATCCGATTTGACGAAGGCAGGCCGTCCATTGATGCTACTGGTGTAGATATCTTGAGAACGCTTCATCAGAACCTTTCGTCCATCTCACTGTCAACAGGCTACCTATCGTGTACATACCTGTGTAAGCCTTGGGAGTGATGAAAACCAGCTCGTTGGGTGCGATTCGAACTACATCTCCTGATCACAATTAGCTAACCAATTAATTCAAAGAAATAAAAACTTGCTCACCGTATTCTTCGAAGGCTCGTTTCATAGCCCAAGGGTAACGACCAGACAGCCTGGGAGTGGTCACATCAGTATCTTCTGCTAGAACGCATGTACGGTGTTGGGTCAAATCAACTTACCATTGGTATCCATACCAAAGGTTGGAGACTGCGGCAAACTTGGGCCCTGGAAATCTTGCTAGAGGGTGAAACCAAAGCAGGTAGATTGTTCGAACCAGGCTGTATGCGATAATCTGAGGCCATTGTTAGACATTCACTGTTGTACACGAGGCCCGAGGAAATAAGAGGGGTTCACTGACACCACCAGTTGCAAGGGCTGCATAGTCACGAAGTGACAGGCTCGTGCTGAGAAGCTCGAGACTCAACATCGTGCTGGCGTTACGAGGAGTGCACCGATTTGTGCTTTCTGTCCAGCCCAAGTCGCAATTTTGACTGAAGGAGGAGGGTGACTACATGTACGACGTCGTCCTTTGATCATTGGTCAGAAAAAGAGAAAGATGAAATGCCCCAAGTTAACCACTCGAGAAATTGTCAGATCTGCCCGACTACCTAGATGGCAATATTTCGGCATCCATCATCATCCCTGCGGAGAAAGTCACCGACTCGGTATTCGGCACCTGTCTCCCAGATCCAGTCTCGGAACTGGCGACAAAGTGCAAAAAGCACTTGCCCCTGTCTGAAGGATCGCTACTAAAGAACACCTTTAACCAGTCGGCTTGCCCTCTACAAGGCAAGATCCCGATCAGGCAATTCGGAGGTCTTTCTCACACCTTCGGAGGCATAATGCGTGATCCTGCCGAGTCCACTTAGAGCTGACGTGGGGGCGTCAGCCGGAATCGGGGTCCACCGAGGCAGAGCTGCAGGGACCAGTCTGCAGCAAGGGTCTGGACTGCTCTGAGAGTCGCGACATGGATCCCGATCCAGCAGCTGCCTGTCCGATATTTGCCTCAAGTTCTGGATCTGTATCGGGTAAGCAATATTCAACGGAGCAGAGGAATTGAAGACTGAGTTATCGTTGCGTGGATTTACTCTTCGATCAAATAAGACATTCGCACGCAGTAGCTTGAACTGCAACTTGGTCCTCTTCCACTGATTTCATCTGATGGTTTCTTCGCCACCACCTGAGCACAACACGTTATAATCGGCATCCGGCAATCATCTTCGCACTGTTATCTTATGAAATCTCATTGACCTTCACAACTATTGCTGGTAACACCCAACACGGTGCTCAGCATGGCCTCTTCGACTATGGCCTCCCAGAGGAACGAGCCAATCGCAATCGTTGGCAGCGGTTGCAGGTTTCCAGGAGGTGCCAGCTCACCTTCCAAACTATGGGAGCTGCTTCGTGAACCTCGCGATGTACTTTGCGAAATCCCTCCGAGCCGCTTTGATGTTAACGGGTTTCATCATACGGATTCCCAGTTTCCCGGTCGTACCAATGTCAAACATTCCTATCTGCTTCAGGAGGACGTCGCCAAGTTCGATGCCCAGTTCTTCAATATCACAGCGTCAGAAGCAGTGGCTATGGACCCTCAGCAGCGCCTTCTCCTCGAGACCGTATACGAGGGGCTGGAAGGTGCTGGCTTGACAATTGAAGGTCTCAAAGGCTCCAACACGGGCGTTTACGTCGGTGTTATGTACGTCGACTACGAGTCGCTGCAGTTTCGCGACTTGCAGCACGTTCCCACATACCTTGCTATCGGTGAGAACAAAACTCCGTGAAAGACTCAGTTCTGGGACTAACAGCCTTAGGAACCGCTCGTAGTATCGTTTCCAACAGGATATCGTACTTCTTCGACTGGCACGGGCCCTCACTGACTGTTGACACCGCATGCTCTTCAAGTTTGGTCGCCGTGCATCAAGCCGTACAGGCTCTGCGTTCCGGAGAGGTCCGCGTCGCATTAGCGGCAGGAAGCAATCTCCTGCTCGGTCCAGAGCCATACATCCACGAGAGTAAGCTGAAAATGCTCTCTCCTGACGGCCGATCTCGCATGTGGGACCAGGGCGCCAATGGTTATGCCCGTGGCGACGGTGTTGCCGCTGTGGTTCTGAAGACGCTGAGTGCGGCATTGGCGGACGGAGACCATATCGAAGCCATCATCCGCGAGACCGGTGTGAACCAAGATGGTCGCAGTCGCGGTATTACGATGCCCAGTGCAGCGGCGCAGGCGTCGCTCATCCGCGCCACGTATGCCAAGGCAGGACTCGACCCAGAGTCGAAGACAGATCGATGTCAGTATTTCGAAGCTCATGGCACAGGTACGCCGGCAGGCGACCCGGTGGAGGCCGAGGCCGTGCACACGGCGTTCTTCGGGAACGGAAACCTTGATGCGGACCGCCTCCTCGTCGGATCCGTTAAGACCATCATCGGCCACACAGAAAGCACCGCTGGCCTAGCTGGCATCCTCAAGGTCGTGCAAGCTATGCAACATGGTTTCGTCCCGCCAAACATGCTGCTGGAGAATCTCAACCCGAACGTGCTCCCTTTCTACCGCCACTTGCAGATCCCTCAGGAGCTCACCCCATGGCCGCAGCCTCCGCCAGGGCAAAGCCGGCGCGCTAGCGTGAACAGCTTTGGATTTGGTGGAACCAACGCGCACATTATACTCGAAAGCTTTGAGCCGTCCGACTCTCCAAGAGACGGCGAGGCTCAAGCAGTCGCACCTTTCCTCTTCTCGGCGCAGTCGAAGCAATCACTTCTGTCCAGTCTCGCCGTCCATGCTCAATACTTGGAGCGGCATCCCGACACCAGTGCTACGGACCTTGCTTGGACTTTACGGTCACGCCGCTCTCGTCTTCCCTTACGGCTTGCGTTGCCTGCGTCGACTATAGAGGTCCTTCAGACCAATCTGAAAGGGATAATTGGCAACAGCAACTTCCAGCTAGACTCGAAGGCCGCCGGTACGAGCACCAAGGAGGCCCGCCTTCTGGGTGTGTTCACTGGTCAAGGTGCGCAGTGGGCTCGCATGGGCGCCGAGATCATCGAGACCTCCAAGTACGCGGCTGACTTGCTGGCCGCCATGGATGACGCCCTGGCACAACTACCTGAGGCGGATCGCCCGTCTTGGACTTTGAAAGAGCAGCTACTCGCCGATGCGAAGTCGAGCCAGGTTGGCAGCGCTTTTGTTGCGCAACCTCTGTGCACTGCTGTTCAGATCATACTCGTTGAGCTCCTTCGCCAATGTGGCGTCAACTTCGCCGCCGTCGTTGGACATTCTTCGGGCGAGATCGGTGCCGCGTTCGCTGCCGGGGCGCTTTCTTCTGTTGACGCTATCCGCATTGCTTATTATCGTGGTCTGCATTCTCGCCTAGCTGGCGGTAGTGATGGAATTCAAGGCGCTATGCTTGCGGTCGGGACAACTTTGGAAGATGCCGAATCCATCTGCAACGACGAGTACTTCTCAGGCAGAGTCAAGGTTGCCGCGTGCAACTCTGCCTCCAGCATCACCATCTCCGGGGATGAAGATGCGATCGTGGAGATGATTGACATCTTCGAAGACGAAAGCAAGTTCGTGCGACGTCTTCGTGTGGACAAGGCTTATCATTCGCACCACATGATCCCTTGTTCACAGCCATATCTGGAGTCTATGAAGCCTTTCTCTATTCAGATGAAGCAATCTGAGTCGAACTGTGTTTGGATCTCCAGTGTCCGCCCTGACCAGTCTCTGGACGAGTCAAACAACCTCGATGCCTCATACTGGGTGGACAACCTGTTATCACCCGTACTATTCATGCAAGCAGTCGAAAAAGCCATGCAGCTCGGTCCCTTCGACGCTGCGATTGAAGTCGGCCCACACCCCGCTTTGAAGGGACCTGTGATGGATACGCTTCGCGACCAAAAGGTTGACATTCCATACACGGGACTACTCCAACGCAACACCAACGCTATCCAGAGTGTTTCATCTGCCATCGGATATGTGTGGACGCACGTCGACAATCTCATCATCGACTTTGACCGCTACGAATACGCGTTGGGTGGCCCGAAGTTGCACCGTTTCATCTCGGATCTGCCAACATATCAGTGGAATCATACTCAAGGGTATTGGCATGAATCTAACCTTTCACGAAACCTACGCACAAGGAGTCAACCAGTCCATCAGCTTCTCGGCGACTTACAACCCCAGAGCTCAGCACATCAGGTTACATGGAAGGCAATTTTACGCCTCATGATCTTCCGTGGGTTCATCATCATAGGATCCAGGGCCAAACGGTCTTTCCAGCAGCTGCATATGCGGCCACGGCGTTCGAGACGATCCCTTTCCTGGCAGATGAAACTCCCATTCAGCTCATGGAGATCAAAGACCTGGTCATCCACCAGGCTTTGGTGTTTGGAAACGACGAACAGGAGTCTGGCATCGAGGTCAGATCCGTGGTTAGCAACATCAGCCGAGAAAATTCCGATATTATCACAGCTCATTTCACGTATGAGGCGTGCATTGGATCGCAGCAGGATTTCCAGCTTGTGGCCAGCTGCCAGATATTCGTTTTCAAAGGCGAGGCGTCTCCGGAGACGCTACCAGCAACGGCATGCATCGAGCCTTACATGGTTGACGTGGACACCGAGCTCGCATATTCCTCCCTGAACGATGTTGGCTATGGGTATACTGGTCCCTTCAAAGCCCTTTCTGGCCTGAAAAGGAAGCTTGGAAAAGCGTCTGGTTCCCTTGCCTTGACGACCCCCGAGGCCAGCGAAGATGTTCTCATCATCCATCCTGCGGTTTTGGACGCAGCTTTCCACTCAATCATCTTGACTTTCAGCTACCCTAAGGATGGTAGGCTGTGGAGTCTGCATCTCCCAACCCGTATCGACAGGATTAGGGTCAACCCCTCCCTATGTGGACGTCACTGGTTGGGTGCTGCTCAAGTGCCATTTGTTGCGTCCATGTCCGATGAAGCGGAGTCCCGAGACACCTCCGGGTTCCAAGGCGATGTCGATATCCACGCCTACAATGGAGAGCACACCGCTGTTCAAGTGGAAGGACTCCACGTTGTCCCTTTTACTCCTGCATCCTCGGCCGACGACCAACAGCAGTTTTACGCAACGCACTGGGTTCATTCCGAGCCCAACGCCGACATTCCCGGCACGTATGAAGCTCGGTGCAAGACAAGGAGATGGCAACCATCCTTGAACGTGGCAGCTATTTCTACCTCCGACAATTGGAGCATCAAATCCCAGAGGACCACCTTGGGCGATCTGACATATACAATGCAGCCTATCTGTCTTTTGCTTCTCACACACACAAGCTCGTTCAGCAAGGCAAGCATCGCTATGCGAAAAAGGAGTGGCTCAATGACACACTGGAGGATATTCTTGCTCTCTCTGAGCCGTTCTCGGATCAACCCGAGATCAAGGCTATGCACATCGTGGGAGAACAGATGCCGCGTGCCATTTTGGGAGAGACCACCATGCTCGAGCACTTGATGAACAACGGGCTACTGGCTGACTACTACGCACAAGCCCGAAGTATCACCCGAGGCACCAACCTCCTGGCTGAGACTGTGGTGCAAATTTTGCAGCGGTATCCCGAAAGCAAAATCCTAGAAGTCGGCGCGGGCACTGGTCAGGCGACTAGAGAGATTCTCAAGCGCGTTGACGACAACTTCTCGACTTACACATTCACGGATGTATCGGCGGCATTCTTTGACAAGGCCGAGGCAGAGTTCGAGCAGTTTGAGGACAGAATGCTCTACAATGTTTTGGACCTCGAGCAAGATATGAAAACGCAAGGCTTCGAAGAGCATTCCTACGACATTGTTGTTGCCTCCTTCGTATTGCACGCTACGAAAAGCATCGAGCAAACTGTGCGTCGGGTGCGATCGCTCCTGAAGCCAGGCGGCTACCTCGTCCTTTACGAAGTGACGAACACCGATATCATTCGTGGTACCGCCCTGTTCGGATGTCTTCCTGGATGGTGGCAGGGCATAGACGAAGGCAGAACCCTGGGTGCTTGCGTGTCTGAGTCTAAGTGGGATGCCGTTTTGCGTAAGACCGGTTTCTCAGGAGTTGACACTATGACGCCCGTCAAGGACGCGATGTCTCTACCCAACTCCGTCATGGTCTCACAGGCGGTCGATGACTGGGTTGAGTTCATTCGAGAACCCCTTTTGGCGTCTCCCTCACTTTTTGTTGGACAGTCCGTCATCCAGCATCTTTTCATCATTGGCGGGACCACTTTGCGCGTTTCTCGTTTGGTGCAGGATATTCGAAAGCTCATCCACGCTTCTGCGAAGACATTACGGCGGTTGAATCTCTAGAGAGACTCGAAGACTTCGAGATCGACGAGAAGGCCACCGTCCTTGTTCTGGAGGATCTCGATCATCCTGTCTTCAAAGACATCACGGCGGCACGCTGGGATGGTCTCAAGAACCTCTTCGGGTCTGAGAAGTCCATTGCCTGGGTCACCCAAGATCGCATGATCGACAACCCCTTTGGCAATATGGGAGTCGGATTTGCGCGATCGGCACTCTGGGAGATCCCGGAGATTCGCTACCAGTTCATCGACTTTCAGGATGCGCACCGAATCGACGCGAGGGCATTGGTGGAAGCCGTACTACGCTTCCAGATGTCTGGGTCTGTCCAGGAACAGAGTCAACGCAAATCACTATGGTCGGTCGAGTCCGAGATCGTCATCGACTCAGACGGACGCCAGCTGGTTCCTCGGATGAGACCCGTTGGCACCGCTAATGATCGCTACAATTCGGCGCGCAGGACAATCATCAAGGATGCCCAGACTCGGAGCTCCCACATCACCATTGAGAATGTGAACGATCAATATGCCGTTGTCGAGCGGTCTCCACTGATCAGTGGCTGTGGCGATAGCAGCGCAGTGACTTTGAACTTGACGCATTCAAGCTTGCAAGCCATCAAGACTGATCTTGGCGACGCGTTTTTGGTGTTGGGAAGCTGCGCAACAAATGGTACTCAGTACCTAGGCCTTTGGGACTGTGTTGCATCGGTCGTCAACATACCTCAGAGTAGCTTGGTGTCTTGCTCTGTTCCCCTGGAGTCTGCACCGTTGTTCTTGACGGCTGTCGCTACACACCTCCTGATGCCGGCGCTCACGGGTTCCCTCGTCGAAGGTGATACTCTACTTATTCACAATGCCCCTGGGTCAGTGACCGCGCTTCTCAGGAGTCACCTTAACTCTGCCGGGATCAAGTTGCTCTGTACCACTTCTTCGAAGCAAGCTGCGGATCAGACCAACTTGATTTACGTCGGTCAATACATGCGTCAATCTGAGATGAGAGCGCTTCTCCCTGCCAACATCTCGCAATGCGTCGATTTCACAACCCGAGACGGATCCTCATCGGTCGCTTCCTGCCTGCCAGCTAGCGTCCCTGTAGTCAACATTTCTTCGCTGTTGCCCGGAACTGCAAAGATAACCCGAACTTCCGATAACGATGTCAACAGAATTCTCTCATCCACGATATCTGAGGCACATTCAGCTCTCGCGAACTGCCTGCAGGATCACCCGACAGTCAGCCAAGTCAATCTCCAGGATGTTGGGAGTCGCAATGAAGCAGCCGACGCGCTTACAGTTGTTGACTGGGACGCCTCTTCCGTCTCCATAACTGTCCAACCTGCCACAGCCCATTTCAAGTCAGATCGAACTTACTGGTTGGTTGGGCTCTCTGGAGACCTTGGAATTTCTATTGCAGACTGGATGATGAGAAACGGCGCCAAGTACCTGGTCATCACCAGCCGTAATCCCAAGGTCGATGAGGCTTGGCTTAGAACCACGGAATCCAGGGGCGCAGTGGTTCGCATCATCGCCTGGTAAGTCAGCCGTGGAATCATGTTCGAAATCACGCACTAATCCGAGATTTGCAGTGACCTCACCGACTACGACGCACTCTCGCAGGCGCACCGCGAGATTTCCAGCACGCTGCCCCCAATTGCCGGCGTGTATCAAGGCGCCATGATCCTTCTAGATATGGCCCTTCGTGATATGGGGGTTGAGGACTTCAGCCGCGTTCTCCGTCCCAAAGTTGATGGCAGTCTGAACCTCGATCGTGTATTGGGAGATGAACCACTAGATTTCTTCATCTTCTTTTCCTCCGTCGCCACTGTCGCAGGTAACCCGGGCCAGGCAGGCTACACGACCGCCAACCTGTTCATGAGCGGCATGGCTCAACAAAGACGCAAGCGTGGTCTGCCGGCGTCAGTCGTGGAGCTGGGCTTGATCATGGGTACAGGATACATCACCCGCGAGAAGGGCGACGTCCTAACGCGGCCTTCATTCGAGCGAGGACTCTTGACTATTTCGGAATACGATGTCCATCAGACGCTGGCAGAGGCTATTCAATATGGCCATCCTGAGTCGGGTGCCGAGTGGCAAATTTCTATCGGACTGAGACGGATGCCGGCCAACGCGCCAAACCGACCGCAGTGGTACAACTATCCTCAGTTTGCGTGTCTCACGGAGAGGGCCGCGGTTGAGGACACAAGCGCGGCTAACACACAGGCTGGCCCGACTATCAAGGACCGATTGGCCTCTGCAACGACGAAGGATGATGTTGAGGAAATTATCACTGGTGAGACCATGGCGACTTTTGTCTCTTCCTGAGGGCATCCATCACTAACACAACACCAGAATCCTTCATCGCAGAGATGCGAAAAATGCTCCATCTCAGTGACGATTACGCCATCACCCCCGCCGTCCGCACCGACGAGCTTGGTCTTGACTCGCTCGTCGCTGTCAGGATCCGATCCTGGTTTCTCAACAACTTCCAGGTGAACATTCCTGCACTTCGAATCCTCAAGGGCGAAGCGCTTCAAGGCCTCATCGAGTATGCCGTGGAAGAGATTCCAGAGGAGTTGGCACCCAAGTTGTTCTCCCTGCAGTCAGAAGACAACTCATCATCCTCTGAAGACTCGTCGCAAAAGTCGGGGACACCGCCGTCTACGGCTCCTGAAACGGAGACTTCATCCATCGTCAACGGCGACCTCGGCATCAAGGAGGAAAGGGAGTTAGGACCACAAGAAGTCCAATTGGAAAGGTTCGGGCGCCTATCTTACACCCAGTCAGTATTCTTGTTCGTACATGAGCTCTTGCCTGACAAGACCACTCTGAACAACACAGTTATGCTCCATCTTAGTGGAGAAATACGCATCCCCGAACTTTCCCGCGCCGTGCGAGCACTGGGAGAGCGCCACGAATCGCTGCGAAGCTGCATCTGCGAACGCGATGGCCAACCTAGCCAAGGAGTCATGAAGACTGCGTCCTTCGGCCTCGAGCACAAGAGGATATACACCAAAGACGAACTCTTCAACGAGTACGCTGCTCTTCGTGGCCATGTGTTCGACTTGAGCCGCGGTCAGACCAGCCGGACGATCCTGCTATCATACTCGCCACGAGATCATTACCTTTTGATGAGCTCGCACCACATCTTTTTCGATCGAGCGAGTAACGATGCCGTCATGGGCGACTTGGAGCGACTGTACAACGGATTTCCTCTTGAGCCGAGCCCTCTTCAATACCTCGACTACTCTGACGATCAGCAAAGACAATACTCATCGGGACAGTGGGACGAGGCTATCGGCTTCTGGAGTCGGGAGTTTACCACCATACCCGATGTTCTGTCGCTTCACCGCAGCCAAATTTCCGAGCGACGGCCCCTCGAACGTTACGCATCCCGCATCCCGGACTTCCGCATCGACAAGCAGCTCTCGGCAAAGATTCGACAAGTTGCGAGGAAGTACCGCGCCACGCCGTTCCACTTCCACCTCGCTGCCTTCAAGGTGCTTCTACATCGATTCCTCGGCACAACCGACGTTTGCATCGGCATTGCGGATAGCTGCCGCAGAGACGACCACATGCGCACCGGCATCGGACCGTTTCTCAACATGCTACCCCTACGGATGGCCGCCAGCGCGGAGCAACCGTTTCTCGGCGCCTTGGACGAGGCTCGAGAGAAGAGTTTCGCGGTCCTAGCCAACTCAATCCCTCTCGAAGTTATTCTGAACGAGCTCCGAGTCTCGCGCCAGGCCACACACACGCCACTGGCACAAGCATTCATGAACTACGCCGAGAACGATCTTGAAGATGGTCAGACATTCCTCGGCTGCCGCATGAAGATGATGAAGCAGGAAATGGCCGAGCTTCCCTACGACATCACTTTCACTGTCATCAACAACACTACCGGCGACACGCGCATACTCCTGAACTTACAAGAGTCCCTATACACGGATTCTGACGCGCAAATCTTGCAGCATGGATATGAGGATATTCTCCGAGAGTTCGCGAACGCACCGGACCAGGCGGTTGGCGATAAATGGCACTTCAGACGTGCGGTTCTACAAAAGGCTCTTGCACTAGGACGCGGTGAGTACATTTAAGAAGGCCTCGAGCCATTCCTCGTTCTCTCAATTCTTGTTTTGGAGTGGCTCACTGACACCCGTCTAGGCACGGATTTCAACTCCACCTGGCCCGAAACCCTGGTACATCGATTCGAAGGCTTCTTTCCAAGCGTCGCGGAGAAAGTAGCCGTCACCGACAGTGCTGGTGCCTCAATGACCTACGCACAGCTTTCTTCTCGGATGAGTACGATTGCATCCGAGTTGCTCCGCCAAGGGGTGCAACCCGGCTCGAAAGTTGCCGTCTTCCAGCACCCGTCAGTTTGTTGGATCCCTTCCCTTCTCGCAATTCTCAGGATTGGTGCCGTCTATGTACCGCTCGACGTCAACACTCCCGTCGCGAGACTGTCCTCGATCGTGCGCGACTGTCAGCCGGCCTCGATTCTTGTTCACGAGTTCACGATTGGTGAGGCGGAGAAGCTGGACACTGAACCGAACCAAATCTTCATCAACGTGTCAGGTTTGAAAGACACAAGTGAGGAAGCGATTCCCAACCTCGCTCGGCCAGACGCACCGGCAATCATCCTGTACACCAGTGGCTCGACGGGAACCCCGAAGGGAGTCATCCTACGCCACAGCAGCCTGAAGCACGAGTTCGACCATTGTGCTGCCACGTATGGGCTGGATGAGCATGATGTCGTCTTGCAACAGAGCGCATGGAGCTTCGACTTGTCCGTGACGCAAATCTTCTTGGCTCTTGGCGTAGGAGCCCGACTGCATACAGTTTCCCACACCATGCGTGCAGACTCCCACGCGATGGCTGAGCTCATCCAACGTCAAGGAGTGACGACCACCTACGCGACTCCAACTGAGTACAAGAGCTGGCTGAGGCGCGAAAGTCGGGACGGATTACGGTCATCGGCCTGGCGCCTGGCCCTGGTTGCCGGAGAACCTGTCACGGAGCCGCTTCTCCAACTCTTCCGCGAGGTGGACCGCGATGGCCTCCGTCTTTTCAATGTATACGGCCCGACTGAGACGACATGTGGCTCGACCAAGACGGAGCTATCGTACCGTATCCCTGGTTTCTATCAAGGTACAATCCCCGTCGGAGCGGCATCTGCAAACGAGCGGTTCTACATTCTGGACGCAAGCCAGAACCTCCAGCCCGTAGGCCAGACCGGCGAAATTGCCATCGGTGGTGTGGGGGTTGCAATGGGATATTTGAACATGCCTGACCGTACTCAAGCATCCTTTTTGCCGGATCCATTCGCGACCGAGGAAGACTCGAGGCGCGGGTGGGCGACCATGTATCGGACAGGCGATGTCGGGTTCTTGCAGCACGACGGCTCGCTTGTACTGAAAGGCCGCATCGGGGACGACACCGAGATTAAGCTCAATGGCGTGCGGATAGACCTGAAGGACGTGGAGAACACCGTACTACAAGCGTCCGGTGGTGCTCTTGCCGACGCCGTAGCCTCCCTCCGCAGCACTTCTGAAGGGGCGTTCAAGTTCATGGTGGTCCATGTCGTCTTTTCGACTGAGAACCTGGCCGAGGATAGGAGCAAGTCCCTCCAAAGACTTCTTGCCGAGTTACCACTGCCACGAAACATGTGTCCATCGGCGCTCATCCCGATCGATGCCCTTCCCAGGACCGTGGCTGGCAAAGTCGATCGGCGCGGGATCTCCTCATTGCCCATCCCTCGGGGGCTTTTCCACAAGGCCGAACACGAGACAGAGGATATTGCAGGATCAGCAGCGCTTTCCAAGACCGAAAGGACACTTCGAGGCTTTTGGGAAACCGTGATCCCCGATGAGCTGGTAGGATTGCACCAGATCGAAGCCAGCTCGGACTTCTTCACTATCGGAGGCAACTCTCTTCTTTTGATCGAGCTGCAAGGCCGAATCCGCGCGGATCTCGGCGTCTTTGTCGCCCTGCCACAGCTCTTCCAAGCTACCACCTTGAGGTCGATGGCCCGACTTCTTCCCGGAATAGAAGACACCGACCCGGAAAGCGACACTCGAGTTGATTGGGCTAGTGAAACTGCACTGCTGTCCGGGCTGGCAGCGCCACGACTCATCGCCAATCCGGCCGGAGCCCCGCCTCGCACAGTTGTGCTGACGGGAGCCACGGGTTTTCTCGGCCAGTATCTTGCCAGATCTCTCGTCAACGAGGAGCACGTTGAGAAGGTCATCTGCATAGCCGTCAGAAACTCAACAGATCAAGCTCGCCAAGATCTCCTCTCCCAGCTCGGGCCCAAGGCGGAATTCTTCGAGGGCGATCTAAGCTTGCCCCGCCTCGGCCTCACTGAAGACGCAGCCCTTCGGATCTTCCAGGCCGCAGATGCAGTCATTCACAACGGGGCCGACGTGTCGCATCTCAAGACGTACACTTCACTTCGCGCCGCCAATCTCGGAGCAACGCAAGAACTCGCTCGGTTGTGCGGTCCCCGGCACACCCCGCTGCACTATATCTCCACCACAGGTGTTGCCATGTACACGCCTTTCGAGGCGCTCGCAGAAATCTCAGTTCGTGAGCATGCGCCCCCCGTGGACGGCCGACATGGCTACGTTGCCTCCAAGTGGGCCAGCGAGGTATACCTCGAGAACGCACACGCAGAATGCGGCTTGCCGGTCTACATCCACCGGCCGTCGAGCATACTGCGTCCTGAAGCCGACAGAACGGGCGAGAACCCGGCGGCTGATGTCCTGCAGAACATGCTCGACTACTCGCGGCGCGTCCGCGCCGTGCCGGCAGCACCTGGTCTGAGTGGCTTTGTCGACCTGGTACAGCCTGAGACGGTCACCGACAGGGTGGTGACCGCTGTCATGTCTGGAGCTAGGAAGGGTGGTGTCGATTACGTCCACGAATCGGGCGACTTGGAGTTGGATGTGAGGCTCATCAGAGAGTACCTGAAGAGTGAAACAGGAGAAGATGTAGAGGCACTGGCCCTGGACGATTGGATTGATCGCGCCGAGGAGATTGGCCTGTCACCTGCCATGGCCGCCGTGTTCCGGAGTTCGTTGGGGTCTGGGGAGCCGATGAATCTGCCCAGGCTGCTGAGGCGTTGATCATTTTAGTGAATTGGAATTCAGTTTGTAGCATTAAATTTCACATCGTTGGTCAATTGTTGCGTTTGTAGTATAATCCCGTGTCTTCTCCTCTTTAACAACAATCAGAGTCTTGTTCTCTGATAATAAACACATTGATAATTTGAACCGGTTATCATAAACCTCCCGAAATTTTGATATATATTCTGCATCATGACTGTCTGGAGTGAAGTCGTTAACTACGTGTGAGAGATGACTATTCAGCTCATAAACATGTTTGCACCCACATAAACGCGAGGCCATGCCAAGCGTGGACCAAGGCCGATGTTTCGGGTGCATCGATTGAAATATCTATTGCGAGGTCTTCCTCGGTTTTCTTCCTTGCAAAGGCCTTTGCATGTATATAGCTCCATTACCAGTAACGCGAGACGGACAGTCCTTCCGATGTTTCTCGGCTTCCTGGGCTGATATGCCCACAGCTGCTGTTTCTTCCTCTTGGACAGACGGCTGAATCACCGACTCCTCTTCATCCTCCGATCTGTCATCCTTCGCAACCCCCAAGAAGACAAACTTGTAGGCGCTTCGCAGCAAGCAATACAGCCAGAACAGATTCAGGGCTTGAAGCGCAGCCAACAATCCAAATGTGATGACGTTCGACAAGGGACATTTGTACTGCTCGGTTTCCCAGTTCAGCTCGTACGGCCCGACGGTACTGAACTCGGAGCCAGGCAGCGCCGAGTAAAGAATCCGCAGGTTGATGTAGTGTCTGAGATAAATCCACACAGCAATACACACACCAAACGACACGCCCTGAAGCCTGTTCTCAAGATAATTCAGCGACTTTGAGACGGCCAGAAAGAAGTCGCTGATGTCGTGCGTGATGTACACCGCGATGCCCATATTGGCGAAATGGAAACGGTAGCTCAGCGCGACGAGTGCCACCGTCACGACGTGGTGCGCGACAAGTTCCTGGAAGTCCTTGCGCCGCTGTTCCAACCCCAGAACCATGACCACCACCTGCTGCGCCCAGAAGGCTGCCTGAAGGAGGTAGTAGCACTTGAAGCTGGCATCGTGCGTACGGTGCGGGAAGTCCGCGTACATTCCGTGAGTATTGAAATACCACACTGGTGTGCGGCTCATGACGTGCATACCCCATGGGGCAATAGCAGTGACATAGAGCGCTGTGTACATATTCTCCGCGAAGCGTGCCCGCTTAGCTCGCGACTTGATGCCCCATACGCGAGCAAGCGGCCCTAGCATCTCCTGCATGCAGACCTCGCGCGTGAAGGTCAGGACTACTGTGTAAAAACAGACAAATGCGATGTCCCAGGGGCCCTTCCCGTATTGTGTCGTGTTGCCGCTGTCATTTTCCAGCTTATAGGACGGGAATATGAAGTGGTATGCGGGGTTGGACTCGGTCGGGTTGATGGCGTATAGCGAGAGCATCGCAATCGTGAGGATCAGAGGAAATGTCCACGTTCGGCGGCGCATGAGGGCGAAGACATTTGCCTTTTTGCGTTTCGAGAAGCCCTTCGCGTGATGGTTCACCAACAACCGAGGCGGGACCTGAGCACCTGGCTGTAAATCCATGTAGTTGGCACCCATGTCGTCCTCGAACGCCGCGCTGTCGCCGTGGTGTCAGTTTTGATTATCGTCGAAATCGGTCGGTGGTGCTAGGAGGTAGATGAGCGGACGCTACTTGGACTCTTCGTTTGCGACTCCGGCTTGGAGCTCTTCGAGGTAGCTTCGCCAGAAGGAAAAGACAATGACGGGACGGAACGTGCTCGAGTTCTCACAGTCGGACGTCTGAAAGGCGCACAATGAAGAAAGGATTGTTTAGACGAGTTCCAGACCTCGACAGGAATCAAATGAAGTAGGTGGCCTTCAACAGCGGCAGGACATTCCGCCGCAATTAAACAAATGTCCCTGTTGGGATAGCTTAATGCAGGGGCCGCCGCTGTTGGTTGGTCGTTGGGCGTGACAAACAAGGAGTCAAATTGAGGGGTCAGCGGCAGGGGAAAAGAATCAATATAACCAACCTGATGCTTTCTTCGTCAAATTTGGGCAGAGTATGGACCGTCACGAAATAGCCTGCCTCTATTATTCGGGAAACGACAAAATGCGTTGCAAGATGTGTCAACATCAGACTCAGCACAATCGCAAGGGCGCACTTGAATTGTAGCCTCTACTTTCCTGCGTTCAAACACGTTCCAGGCCTGAGTCTGTAGACAAGCGTTTACCCATGTCTCGGCGACTTCTGATACGTGGTATTGAGACCCTTGTTTTCAATGTTCTTTGCCACTTCTGCCTTGCCGCGATGGAACCAGTCCGGGGTGAGGAATGGAAAAGGGGGAGACACGCTACGAATTTTTACCCTCCGACTCGGAGGCCTATGTCGTCATATTGCCCCGAACGGAGCGGGTCCAAGCCGAAAGCAACCCGTTAGGGGTCCATCGAGGTCTGCACACCGCCTTCAACATCTGGTGCTTTGGCATTAATCCATTATCGAGATGTTTGTTCACTGACACAGTGGTCTGCTACGTTTTGCACCATCCTCTTGATGAAATATAGGTTAAAACCTATGGAACAATTGCTGCTCCAGGTCGGAGACAAAAGTCTAATCAAGCTTTCGACGTGTTTGATGCAATGATGCAGATGACAAACTCATATCCAGCGTGTGATGTTTGATGAAATGAATATTAAAGTGTATATTATTTGCGAGTCTTGGCCGGCCAATTGAAGCCTGCTATCGCCGCAGCCTCAATCAATCTGCTTCTCGCAACCAATTCTGTTGAGTAATTCCTTCCTGCCACTATGGGTTCTGACGCCGCTCACCCTTGAGCTCGATTCCTTCTTGGCGCTGGAGCGTTCCCAGGATTTCAAGTCAATGGACTCTACGCCGACGTCCTCCTCGATCGCTTCCACCTCCTCGTACTCGACCACCTCCTCTTCCTCCTCGTCGACTTCCACATCGCTCCTAACGTCTTCGGCAGGGGACCCCTTCAGCACGCGCACGGTGACACGGATGATGAAGAATGACCATGCACAAATGACGACCTCGAGAGCGAGAAGAAAGGTCAAGAAGCCCTTCGTAATGCCACTGGTCATGCACACCGTTCCCGCGGGGTCTTTGAAAGGTTCGAGCAGGTGGGACCAGCCTTCTTCAGGCGGTGCGAAGGGGCCGTCGATCTCACCTGCAGCGCCTCGGAAGCATGGTTGCTCCAAGGATCGAGGGAGGTCGTAGTAGACGCTCCAGCAAGTCATCAGATAGAAGACATGGCGCGTCCAAACCCACACCAAGAGAAACACGCCGAAAATCACGTCGCAGAGTGTGGCGAAGCCGATGTACTTGAGACACTTGGCCAGCTATCGTGACTGTTAGTAATAGGCTTGTCTCAGGAGTCCATTCAGATGGAGCTTACCGGGAATATCAATTCTATAACGTCCATTAGGACCAGAATCAGATGCCCAACCCGGGTCTGGTGGTAGGCATAGCACGCGGCGATGAGGGAAATGGTGATTGCATGGTGAACAATCATCTCCCAGTAGTCTTTGCGCCGCGCTTCGATATTCACGGAAATGACCTGCTGGACCCAGTATGCCCATTGCACCATGACATATCCCTTCATCAGCCCGTCGAGTTCTCTTTGGGGCCAGTTGGCCCAGAGCCCCTTCATGTTAAGGTAGTACGGCGCTTTGCAATAGAGGTACTGGACACAGGATTAGTCGTTGGAAAGGCCACGGCCGTAGGTGAAGCCTTTTACAGTACCATTCCTAGAGGCCAAAGGGCGCTGTAGTAGACCAGCATCCAGCCCTGCTCCGAGAATCTGGCGACATCCTTCTTCTTCGATATACCCCAATGCTGGCCGAGAGGCCCAAGGACGTGTCGCATCATGGCAGCGCGAATGCCAATGAGGAGTACCACGCAGAATGCGACGAAACAGAGATCATCGTGACCGGCGCCATATTTGCCTGTGGTCGCGTTGTGATATGAGAGCTTGAAGAACTTGGATGTGTATGGGCGCGCCGCCGGGACGCAGACGTGAGCGAGGAGTAGAGGGGCAATGGTATGGAACGCGAGGCCTGTTCAATTTGACGGTCCTGTCAGCATTGGCTGGCAATGTGGCATGTACGGGATATGTAGAGATGGGCAGCTCCATCGCGACTTACTGGTCTGATTGTCAAACAGCCATTGGATCACTTTCTTCCTTCGGCTGTCATCAATGGCTTTCGCCTTTCTGAGCGCGGGCCTGGACGTTCTCGACGAGACGGGCGCGCGCTCCGTGTGCGCGATGTCGCTGGTGGGTTCGCTCATGGTCCTTCACTCGTAGGCTTGGGCAATCTCCACGATAGCTGCCGGCGAAAAGTAACAGTGTTCAAACAACATTTGTGTGACAAACAGCCATTTTGTTGAGAAAGTGTCCATAAGCGCGAGTCGCTTAAAGAAGTAATGCTCCTGCGCCCCCCAACAGGGCGAACTGCCAGCTGAGTAGTTGGACCCTTCGTCGCGCCTCGCAGGGGCGGTGAGACAAGCCAGGGGGGATGCAGGGATGCCACATTGGGCAGACGGGATCTTAGAATTGGCGGCCGTTAGATCTGAGCCTTTTCAAGCCTCCATCTGGGCAGACTGCGCGTCTCCATCGAGAATTCGGGTTGTGAATCAACAGGGCCGACGTCGAAGAGGCTTCATCGCACTCTATGCCTGTTCATAGCAAACATGAAGCGGGCGACCTGTGAGTTATACATCCAGTTCCTGTTCACAGTGGTTGTGGTCATGTCGCCAATTGACCATAAGCATGCACGGCATGCAAGACTCAGGGGGAACTAGCATCAGGCCATCCCCACACCGATCATATTTGGTTGACTTGGGTGCGTGTGATCGTGCCATTGCCCCAGTCCGCAAATGCCTGTTAGCTGTGGACCCTGGCGCTTTAGTTAGACCTACTGCCCGGAGCAAGAGCGATATGAATGGCTGTGCCTTGGAATGCTCATCAACCAGGCTCAAGGTACTGACAAGTAACCCGCAGCCTGCTCAATATGAATAACTGATCTTGTAACACTTATTAACAGACAAAGAACGGCAGTGTATTTGGCGGCCAACTCGAGATACTCTTTTGCGGCAGCGGCCCACTTGCGTCTAGTTGCGAGCATTTAATTCGCTAGATTAGTCGGCATCACGGGGATCCACACATTCGGCGACCGGTGGGGTTCGCCGGCCGTTCACATTCACCATGCCGGCAGTCGACCCCGCGTTGTTGTGACTGTCTGTCGGAGCACGCCGAAAGCCTGTCTTGCGGAAAGGTATATTGCTCGATAACCTTGAGTTCGTCTCAGGGCGAGAACACGGCTCGACCATGAAATTTGCTGAGCAAAGCTTCGTTCTGGTCTGGTGGGGAATCGCCGACTGCAATATATGGCGTCCTGAGCTCGTCGAGTCAACCCGAAACCATCCATCGCTTCATGGCTTGCATTCAGTGAGACTCTCTCTTAATGTAGTACTTCCTCAATCATCCACCCCGCCATCTCCATCCTTCATCTCGCGCAACTATTACCGACGCAATGGCTGCGTTTCCAGCTGTTCTAGCCCAAGCCACCATCCATAAGCCCGATAGCCTCTCGTCTCGCCCTGGTCGGTGCCCTGGGCTGTTCCATAACTCACGCTGTCTTCAGTCCAGTCGATGTGTACGTTATCACGTCATCCTTATTTTCATTGTTATTCACCGACGCTGCCACAGCGTCGGGCCCAAGATCCCGCTCGACCCGGTCACCTAAAACTGCGGTATGATTGGTGGTTTCCGACAAGTTGTTCGAAGTTAAGGCGTCGGCGATCTGTTGACGGGCTTGGTTCCAGCATTTACGGGCCATTTTATCCAAGGAGGTGTCAAGTTTGGCCCGTATGTATGAACTTTCAAAAACAGTCGATCGATATCATTGGATTCGAAATGGAAGGCAAAACTGCACTGCGGTCTATTTCACATCTACCGCCTGCGTCGAATATTACTCCTCGATTACTCTTTGCCCTGCAGAGGCCACCAGTGGCTAAACCCGCTGACACAATGGTGTCCATAACCAACAAAACGAAGGGGATGCCCCGCGAAGGTACTGTCTCCTGTGTATCTAAGATTGAGGGCGAGTTTGGATTCCGTGGCTCTTTTGCCGAACTTCCAGTGCGTCTTTTCATATCGGCGGACTCACTACTGGTCAGTTTGTCATCTCCGGCAGCATCAATAAGTCTCTTAGTAATGCTCTCAATTTGTGCGCTCTTCCATTTTATAATTACCCTACTTTTATAATTTTAGGTACTGCCAATTACATGGAGATCGCAAGGTAAATGGCGCATGAAAACGTTTCACAAATGTCAAGAATAAGGTGTAAGCATGGGCAATATGTAGTACTTTTGTAGGGTCGAAGCATCCATTGATTCGATTGCGTATTTGATCGCCTTTTACTCCACGTACTATATCATATCATATTTGAATCTCTAGTGTTACTCTTTCACGATAACGAAGGATGCGTGCCTCCCAAATTTTCCTCGCAATGGGGAGATGATGGTCAAGGACGCCAAGTTGAGAGACGAACTGGCCCAGGAACACAACCCCCCGGCAGGGGTTGTCACGTCGAGTTGCAAGACATCTTCAAACTCCGCAGAACGTCCGAAGGCACAGCAAACGAAATTCTCAGGATCTTTATTCGAGGTCGTGTAGGCGTCGGTAAGACTACCTTGCGTAAGAGTATTGACGACGAATTCGATCGCCTACTCTGGATACCCCTGCGGCACCTGAGGGAGCGAACAGGAGCTCATGGATACACTCTCGAACATCTCTTCTGCGATGAGTACTTTCTTAAAGAATGTGGTAGAGATTACTCCAAAGCGCTATGGAAGGCTTGTAAACTACCAAATGGTGGCAAGAGCCTCTTTCTCCTCGACGGCTTGGATGGGATCTTGTACGACATCTCAAGTCACAGCGACATGCACCGGTTCCTCAAATATCTCGTGGACCAACCTAATGTTATCGTCACAGCTCGGCCCTCTACTACAGTTTCTGCAACCTTTTTGCCTTTCGACATTGAGTTGGAGACCATCGGATTTAGTTCGGATCAAGTCGATACATACGTCCAGAAAGTCGAACCTGGGAGGGCCGATGCTAACCGGTCTTATGTTGATTATCACCCTCTTGTTCGAGACCCTATCCGAATTCCTATTCATCTGGATGCACTGTGTTATTCCTGGGGAGATATGACTGAAGAGGCACGAGAGACCATGACCGACCTCTACCGAGCTATAGAAAAAAGCCTCTGGAGAAACGACGTCCTGCGTTTGGAGAAGAAAGTAGACGGGCAGCTTGTGACTAAGACAGACCTTGGTCACCCTGATTTCGCCAGGGATTTGTACAAAATGAGGCGTCTTTCCTCGAATGCCTTGTTTTTACTGGGATGTGCAACGACGTTGTGGTCTTTGACGCCTCCTTCCGAAATGCCGTGTCTAAGCACATGCGTCCTGGGACGATGATCGAACGTACGCTCTCTATAGTATCCTACCTTCGGTCATCGGACCCTCGTTCGGTAAAGAGTCGGACTTATAATTTTTTCATCTTACTCTGGAAGAGTACTTCGCGGCTCTGTACTTTGTCCGGATGTGGCAAAGTAGCAAATACCTCACATGCATACAACTTGATTTCAAAGAACGCACAAACCTTACCACCAATCACTCACTGTCGCCTCACTACGAAAAGGACGAAATGGACCCCAGAGAATTCCTTTGCAAAATATAAGTACTCGGTGC